>JAOYMZ010064349.1:0-12705 GCA_025802335.1 Pinguicula primuliflora
GTTACGAGGCGGGGCGGGGCAGGGTTCGCCCCCGGGGTGGCGGGGCGGGTCTGGGGCAGCCCTCACCTGCCCGCTCCACCCCGCCCCATTGCCAACCCTATGCAGCACGTATAATATATACAAAAAAACTAGATTTACTCAAAATACTTGTACATAATTGAGTACATGTATCTAAACGACCTCATTTTGATACTTGTACTCAATTGAGTACAAGTATTTTGAGTAAACGTAGCATTCATCTAATATATATGAGCCCTTCCATTTTTTTACAAAAATATAAATTTTCAGAAATTTTTTGGGGTAAGTAATTAATTTTAAGTGAAAAAAAATTTTATGTACAAAACTCGCTACGTTGCCAGGCCCGAAAACTCAATATTTCGGCAAGCCCACTCGTTAATCATCTATACTAGCAACTATGTTCCATTTGGACCAAGATATCGATCGGTCATTTCAATCCCGAGTGATCTTGCGAGCAACATTGTTTCCCGTACTTCCTCTAATGGATCAATTTGTAAATCCTTCTCTTGCATTTCCGTACCAATTATCGCATGGTCTTGAGGTGCCGATTGGCTAACTTGCATATCCGGGACTTTTTGTTTTGCCCTTTGATGTCTTTGTTCCCGCATCTTCTCAATTTTATGCTCCCGACATTCTTGCACATTTAATTTACGGAAGAGCTTCGCTATAGGGCTGTCATCTTGATCCATACTTCGAAAAGGATTGGGCTTGTTGATATTTCTGGTTTTTGGTCGGCCCAACCTTTTTTCCTGCTAATTCGATCATGGGCCAATGCCTTGTCTTCTGCCCAGTTTCTGGATCTCAAAATCTCCACTTGAGGCCAATTTGCAATTATTTGTCCCGCTGGTTCAACTGGGTTTCGGTCCACCACATCTGTGAGTCCATTTTTTTGCTGTTGCTGCCCATCTCTATTCTGTTTGTTAATGAGGACAATATCCAACCGGTCCTTCAAATTCACTTCATCCTGATTACCCTTTTCCACCGCCGTTGACTTTTGGCATTTAGTTGCGAGTGCTGGCCCTACCTTGTCTCAATTTTTTGACCCGTGAGTGCTAATGTAGTAATTTTCCGGCCGATGCCATACTCTCCTATAGTCTGCCTTAGGTCCCTTAATTTCTTCTTTTGCGTGGATAGTGAAGGACTCACTTCCTGTTTCCACTTTGATCTGTGCGTTGATGTTGCGATCATAGGTAGTTAGTATCATTATGCGCCCAAATTGCATTTCTATTCTTTCCACCGTTCTGTCATCTAGCTTCATGACAGAGCCTAGCTTTGTTGCCAATTCGGTGAAGAAGTCCTAATCCAAGCTGGTCTCACTAGCTTTCCGTTCTGAAGTTGTCATGGTCTGATGTTGTTGAGGTACAGTCGACTAATAGCCTCTTCATCGCCCAGTAGTTTTATTTTGTCTGCCGGATTAGCAAATCTATGCAGGATCTCGCCTCCCTCTACTCTCACCGCCTTCCCTCCAGCATAGCCTCTTCCTTCAAGGGTTCTATCCATTGCCTCTAGATCTGGCAGGGAAGATGCAAGGCCAACGAGGCAAGTCTCTAGCCATGAGGCATTTGCAGGATTAGGGGCATATGACATAGAGTCGACTATGTGTTCTGTTGTGACCTCTCTAGTGTGATGAGCTTTGTGGTGACCTTATGCCTGAGTTTGTTTGTGGCTAGATTCCCTGCCTCCTGTTTACTTCTCCAATCTCCTGGTTTCCTAGCTATATCCACATATAACTGGCATGTTCCCACTCTTGAGCCATTAAGTTTGCTCACAAGTTCCGGTATGTCAATTTCTTTGTTGTACCTTATGAAGCTGAATCTCTTACCTTGATATATCATTGCAGGTGGAGCATATACATCTCGGAGATTGCCAAACGATTCGAAGTATGATCTTAGCTCCTTCTCTGTCCACTCTAGAGGAAAGTTCGTGATGTATATCGTTGCTGTTGATTCCCGAAGCTTTTCAATGTAGGGTGATAACTTTCGGCTTGTTCTGGCCCGTGTTGTTGCTCGTCTTCGGTCAACTCTTTCCAAAGCATCCTCATTGTTGCTAATGGAGCTAGAAGACTGAGGATTAATAGAAGGATGTGGAAGGTCTGGTGTCGGTGGAGGCGCCGACATGGGTGTAGTCATCGGTAATGCAGATTAGTGTCAGTCTAATTTTCAGAATATTAGTATTAACGGGTAGTACCAGCAGTAGCAAAGCCAATCTATCGAAGAAGAGCACGAGCAATCCCGATCTTTGAATTATTTCTATTAAATAATTTTTAATATTTGTTAGCTTAAATATTGGTTAGATTTGAATGTTTAAATATTGGTTAGATTTAATCTATTCATTTTTAAGTGAAATTTTCGGGTGTACAGCCTTATATGTACAACCACAATCTCAGCCATCAGATTACTGCGTGTTAGTGTGTTTTTGAGTGAAGTGGATGGCTACGATTGCGGTTGTACATATAATGCTGTACACCTAAACATAACTCTCATTTTTATTATTATTACAATTTTATCTTAGATATTAGAGTAAAATCAAATTTACCCTCTTGTGGTTTAACCAAAATTCAATTTGCCCACTCTTGATTTCAAAAATACAATTTACCTACTTGCGATTTGCCAAAAATACAATTTACCCCCTGTGTGAATTTCACTTACGGGAATTGAGAGTGGACTAAGAAAAATTATGATTATTAATTTTTTTAAAGTATCATTTAGCATAAAAAGTAAATTACAAAATCTAAAATTAAGAAAAATATTTTTTAATATAATTTAAAAAATAAAATTATTATAAAAACATGTAAAAAAATAAAAGGCATAAAAAAGCAAATTACAAAAATCTAAAATTAAGAAAAAAATACTTTATAATATAATTTAAAAACAAAAATTATTATAAGAACATGTAAAAAATAAAAAAACATCAAAAATAGAAAAAAAAGTTAAATAATCACAAAATTGCAAATAAAAAAGTACGCAAAAAATATTAAACAATCTTAATAACATTAAAAAAAGTAACAAAATAACTGAAATTGTAAAAAAATGCAAACAAATTAAAAAATTATTTTCAATAACTTGTTATATAATATATTATGCTTGTGTTATCTTTTTTCTGATTTTTGAATTTATTTACATATTTTTTAAAGTAATTATATGAAATATTTCCAGTAAAATTATATTTAATATTCTGTATTTATTTTGTTTTTTAATTACTGGTTTTTTATCATTCATTTTTAATTTTAAGTTTATTTTAAAAATTACAGATTGTTTTAAGAAATACAGATTTGGTTTTTTATTTTTATTTAATGTTGTTTTTACATATTTTTAGTAAATTTCAAATTATTTTTTTTTTAATTTTCAAATGAGGATATTTTAGTCATTTTGTAATAATTTTAAATAAAATACAATGAGGAGACAAATTGATATATAAGGCAAATTGGAGGTAAATTGTATTTTTGAAACCATAAGGGGTCATTTGAATTTTATCCAAACCATAAGGGGTAATTTGGATTTTACTCTAGATATTAATATGAGTTACAATCAGAGTTAACGTCCCAGTCTTTATCTGTCTGAATCTCAGGATGTCACTGGATATTTGTTCAAACATAGTTTGTTAGAGCATCAAATGGATGTTAATGTTGTAATTACCCCCAAACATTATGATATGCACCTTTGTCGGATTGAGTTGCATCCGCGAGTTGCGGAACATGTCTCTGCTTCTGTGTTTTGGGGTGCTTATCAGAGTTGCTCTATTCAGATCGATCCGCATTTTATGATAGCTCCAATTGATCGATAACATCCTCGTACTCACACATTCTGGATGTAATTCAGGGAGTGTACCATCACACTGCAGGATGTGTCGATGATCTGTGAACTCCCAATTAATGGAAAGTCAGCAACCGGGTTAGGTAGCAGTCTATCATGGTCTTTCACTCATATCAGTGCATATATGCACGATCACTATGGCATGAATATTGATCACGATGATATATATGAATCGAAATGAAGATATCCTCGATTTGGGAACATTTTGAAAATGTACAGATTGCTGATCAGGACGACGAGGTAGAAGTTATGTTTTTTGCCAGAGGAGTCATAACCCTTATTTTGCGGGCCTTTTTTTTCCTGATCGAAGCAAGTATAGGGTAGATATAGACATGCTCTTGTACATAGAAAATTTGGAGATGATTCGCATGTATAGCTGGGAGAGTGCGGTGCTATGTTGCCTGTATAACAACATTTGCAGGATTCATAGCAGAAACTTGAAGAAGATATGTAGCGCAACTAAATTGTTGTAAATATGGGGATATTCACAATTATAACCATTGAGTCGTGCTCTCTGAGCCAAATCATTTCATCTCATACAAGACGAAGACGTGGACATATTCCTAATGATTCGGGAATAAATTTTTTACATGGATAAGGAATGATAATGTAGGATCACACCGAGTTCAGTTGATTCGAATGTCACTTGATGTCGTTAACCCCTATCAGGTACAATCTTAATTTTATAATTTATTAATTCTATCTAATATTTATCTTATGTTGGTTTACAGTTTTATTTCACCCCATACAGAGAAGGAGATGGTCGTATTTCAGATGCGGAGCGTCTTCTATGAACGTACGATGTGCCGATCTTTTATTTAGAGACGGTCGAATTCGTACATAGTAGACGTACCGTTCACCAATTTCAGGGGATCCCAGAAGGGATGGATGTTGTAGGGAAATTGCTGGCACACGCCAAAGTGCCAAAAAGAATCGACGTAACTGGGAACGTATTGGACCCAATATATTGGTCTATGGGTAAATTGTTATCAACATATCCTCTTTCATCATATCAGTGGAGCCGGGACGCCAAGTACCTGGGCAGATGGCTATCTGAGTTGGGCCTCACATCACAACTGTAGATTTTGCACTCCTGTGCACCCGGTTGAGCATGTTGGTATTCCAGTTGATTTGACACCTTATTTGACTGTTGTGGTATGTTTTTATTTTGTTTTATTATGTTTATTTTATTCATAATGCACATATTTATGTTATATCTGATAAATATTTAAATATGTAGTCACAAGAAATATTTGAAAAGGCGAACGACCCGGGTCAGCTGACTCTAGAATGGGCAACAACAATTAGTGTCTCGATACATAAAAGGTTGTGAGGCAAAGTTGATGACGAGTCATCACTCTTTTTGCAGGCTTCTACCCGTCACCGTACAATCGGGTCATTATTACAGCCGAGCATGCAACACGATTATGAGGCGGACACTTCTGAGCCACATACTGATATTTGCGCCGATAATAGTATGCCGGTGACACGTGATGCTCTTGAAGCATTCTTTATGGAAAATATGACATGCTCTGAATTTATGCGAAGAGGAGTTTGATATATTTTGAAGTTGTATAATGGATATATATTTTTTAGCATTTCTTGGTTTCAAAAAATATTTCATGAGTAGAGTGGTATATAATTAAATTTAAAATTTTAAAATAATTTGTAACAATTTAAATAATATTAAATAAAATGTTCGTAAAAAAATAAATTAGCCACACTACTGGCGACAGCACGGCTTTGTTAATCCATGGATTAACATGTTGTGCGGATTAAGCACCCTGCTACAGGCGTAGGGCATTTTGCAAAATCAAAGGGCCAAATAGGCCAGAAAAAAAACCCCTCCATATGTGGTTTTCATCCAACAACATACCTTTAATAGAGTTCTTAGGTGATAGTTGATTTTATATTCACAATTGATTTTTTCTAGATAATTGATGTATTTCATTCTTATGTAAAATATTTACAAGCACAGTTCAAAGGAACAAAAACAAAATGTCAAACTTCCATATGAGTCTACGAACTAATGCTAGAATAACATCCCATTATTGGCCACGCATCTAGTGTCCTAGAGGCTGAGTACGATCAAAAGAAGCCTCTACTATAGAGCAAAAATCATTGATGGTGATCCTCGCCAGTTGTTCATAGTAGATGGATTGGTTCGTTTTGTGAGCTTCAATCCAAAATAAGACTTCATTTTTTGCAATCTCAGCCACATCCGAAATTCCTTCACCATCCAACCGGACCACATTTCGCTCTTTCTAAAGGTACCATATCACGGCCTGCCATATAGTCTGGCCAATTTGTTTCCATTCTTTACCTTTGAATTGCAGAGTAAATCATGTATAATGCTGTTGGATGGAGTTGTGTTGCTCAAGTGTTATTCCTATCCAGCTGCATATTTTGGTCCAGATATCTGTTGTATGGCTACATGAACACAACATATGATCTGTAGTTTCCTCAGTTCGCGCACACCAAACACATCTTGCTAATTGTTTAGTAACCATCACTCCTCTTGTTCTCAAGTTGCTTATGGTTGCAATCTTGTCCTGCAAGGCACTCCATGTAAATGTTTGTACTCTGCGCGGTGGTATTTTGCACCATGTTTGTACTAGGTGGATTCTCTCATTATCTGCAGAGACTTCCTGATTACACTGGATGATGGCATAAGCTGAAGCGACTATGAAGCATCCTGTATTATCTCCTTTCCATCGCCAGCAATATGGAGTGTTGTTTTGTAACCAAAATTCAGCTGCATGATCAAACAACAGAGTAAGTCAGTCTTGTTCCCAAGACCTGAGTGCTCTCCTAAAAAATAAGCGTGAAGAAAAAGAGATATGTCACTCTCGTGTGATATCTTTCTCTCCGGACAGCCTGAACAGATCACTAAACAGTGTTGCGAAAGTTCCTTCTCCAGTTCAGTTAGAGCGCAAAAAAAGAGCAATAACCCCAGAGTTTACTTGCAGCTTTACTCGGTTGTTGAACAAGCCTTCAGTGGCTGCTACCTCCCACATCTCTCTCCACACCTCGGATATTTTGCATGGCAGGGAGAGCAAAAACAGTTCAGCCATATGATCAGACGTTTTAAAATACTTTACTCGTATAACCTCCCTCCATAAGCTTCCTGTCTCTGTTTTGAATCGCCAAGTCCACTTGGCCAACAAAGCAATATTGAGACTTCGTAAATCTTTCAATCCCACACCTCCATCATTCATCTCCAAGCAGAGATGTGTCCATTTTATCCAATGGATAGGGCACTGCTATTGTGCATTTCTCTGCCAAAGAAAGCGGGTTATCAGCTTGGTAAGCCTCTTGATGATCTGCACGGGAGCGTAAAACATATATAAGTAGTAAACAGTGATCGATGTGAGCGTAGATTTAACTAAAGTTAACTTCCCTGCAAAATTCATAAATTTGTTCTCCCACTTGTTCAGGCGTTGCTCCATCTGTATACACAGGCCTTCCCGTATCTTAGCACATCTGGGCTTATTACCAATAGGTAATCCAAGGTAAATGAAAGGAAGGTCCCCTTTTTGGCACCTATGTTGTTCTGCATAACTCGACAGTGTGGCTGTATGAATGTTAATTCCATAAATCTTGCTTTTGATGAAGTTGACCGATAAGCCTGTTAACAACTCAAATAGTAGCAGGATTACCTTCATTGCTAGCACACCACTCTCACTTCCCTCCACGATCAGCAGCATATCATCCGCATACTAGAGATGTGAGATTTGAAGTTTAGCTCAATAGCCTTCCTCATCATCTGGCTAAGTCCCTCCACAACTATGATAAACAGTAGGGGAGAAAGGGGGTCCTCCTGCCTGAGTCCTCGATGCAATTAAAACTCTCCCACACTTGATCCATTCACTAGAACTGTTGCTCTAGCTGTACTAACGCATTCCTGCATCCATGAATTTCAGGTTTTATTGAAGCCAAGCTGTCTAGACATGCTTTCAAGGAAACTTTAATTTACTGATTCAAAAGCTTTTGTGAAGTCAATCTTGAATAACAATAAAGGTTTCCTGCTTCCCCTATATGTATGAATAATCTCATTCACAACTAAAACTTCATCCACAATTTGTCTGACCTTATTAAAACCTGTTTGCTCCCTGGAGATTACTCCTCCAATAACCTGCTTGAGTCTTGAAGATAACACTTTGGGTAACACCTTATAGCCACATCCAACCAGTGAGATTGGCTTGTAGGGTCCTAGTACCATAGGGCTTAAAATTTTGGGCAACATAGTGATCCAAGTAAATGTCAAGCCCTTAGCCAGCTTCCCTCTTCTGTAGAAATCCTTGAAGTACAGAATAAAATCACTCCTCATAACTTCTCAGTGCTTCTGTATAAACATAAAATTGAAGACATCGGGGCCCAGACTTTTCTTCGGAGCACAACTCTATACAACCATTTTTATCTCATCATCAGTGAACTATGCAGTAAGTTGCAGATTGTCAATTTCTGCAATTTGTATTACTAGAGAAATATTGAGTGATGGGCCATAGCTATCCAATTCTTCGTATTGCCTAGTGAAATATTCAGTTATCCCTTCTTTTACTACTAACACTTCTCCTCTCCAAATCCTGTCTATCTCAAGACGCAGAATTGTATTTATTCTTCATTTTTTCATCACCCTTGAATGGAAGTATTTATAGTTTCCATCTCCTTCTTTGATCCAGGTAATTCGTGATTTCTGCAGTTGTATCTTTTCTTTGTCTAGCATAGACTTATGCAGCTTCAGCCAACAAAGTCTCTTCTGGTCATGATCTTTATCTGTCACCATTTGCAATTCATTCTTGAGATCAAAAGAAGCCATCTCCAGTTTCAGTATCTCTATTCTCCTGTCTACATTTCTGAATACGGTATTGTTCTGATCTCTTAGCTTAAGCCCCATCAGTCGTATCTTATTATGCAGCATGTATCCCTTTGAACTTGTACTCTCCAATAAGCTCCACTCGTGTCTTACAAAGTCTGGGAAATCCACATGATCATTCCAACAGTTAAGAACATTCAAAGCCTTTGGCCCCCAATTTAGATCTTCTGTCTTTATGATAGTTGGGCAATGGTCAGAAAAACTCCTTTCCATAGCGTGTTGATATGCATTGGCCAAGTTCTAAGCCATTCTTCCGACAACACGATGCGGTCCAATCTACAACAAGATGTTCGACATGTGTAACAAGTATATCTTCTTTGTTGTAGCGGGAAGTCCACCAGCTTGACCTCAAGAATGAAATCGAGAAAACCTGCCATCTCCCTTACTGCAAGAGGTGTCGAACTGATACGTTCATCCATATTTATAACCGCATTGAAATCTCTAGCAATACACCAGCGTTAAGCCGGTCTCTGTCGGATAATATCAGCAATCCTATTCCATAGCAGGCTTTTTGCTACTGCCAATGTCGGGGCATATACGTTAATTATATGTACAACATGTTCCTCAGAGCCCCATCTTCCCATAATATATACAAATCCATCCTCTTCAGAGGTGTTGTCCAATTGAAATATCTCCTTGTTCCAAATACTCAGTATCCTCCCAGACCATCTGGTCGAGCCCTTTGCAAACCAGTCAAAGTCATCATGTGGCCATAACCTTGTACATTTGTTTCTGTCCATGTTCTCGATTTTTGTTTCCTGGATACACAGAAAATCCACCTGATTTTTCCTGACAGTTTCTCTAATATCCTTGCGCTTCAGATGCATACCTAGTCCACGGATGTTATAGGTCATTAGCTTCATTTAAACTTAAACTCCATCCAGTGAAGCTGACCTCTATCTGTTTTTTGCTATCACGTCCAACTTCTCTTTCTGATCGATTAGTTGACCCATTCAAGTGGTATTAAATGACACTTGAAATCCTGGCTGTGGGATTGGCTAGAAATAGATTTCGGGTTATCAGCCCTCTTTGTCTGGGTTATAGTGCCCTACAGGGGAAAATTTCCGATTAGAGTGCCTCACAACCTTTCCTATTTATACCTTAGAATTTAGATGTTCTTGTTCGGTGTGGGACATGGAACTTCAACACCCTCCCCTCAAGTACGACTGGACAAGTCCTGTTAGACTTAAACATCCACACTGTATAATTTTTGAAGCAACGGAAGCGTATTCGGGCCTTAAACTTGGCTCCGGCCAAATTATTTGGGCAACGGGCCTGACTTTGATACCATGATGAAATTGAGCCCAACCCATTAATTGAGTCTCAGTGCCTATGAATAAATTGAGCCAAACCGTTGACGATAGTTTGGGTCTCGCGTGGGGTTAATTTATTAGGAAGGTGGGTTACCCTCATTAAAACCATAAGTCTATGGTATTAGAGTGCCTCCAACCTTTCGTATTTATACCTTAGAATTTGGCAAATTTTTTTATACACCACAAGAATTGTGCCGTATTTTGACAATGTCATCGCCCTAACTTGAGAAAGTCGGGATTTTTAAATTTTGGACTTCTCAAAATCGGGCATTATTAAAATTCTTAATCACAGGATTAAGAAATCCTGATCTTGGTAAGACGGAAAATGACTCAAACACACAAAAAAAAACTCAAATCCAGACAAGTGATGAACAACAAGCATTTCCTCATAATCGAAATGTTTTCTCATCTACATCTACATCCCCGATTTCTGATTGGACGAATCGTCACAAGTAGGGTTGGTCGGGCTTAGGTCACCAATATCGGCGGTGGCCACTTGAGGTGGATGAGGTGTTTGCTGTGATAGTGGTCGGACGAGGGAAGAGGAGAGCATCAGATTCCGGCACTGTGGAGGTTGATGAAGGTACTATTGTTGGGGACGGCTGCGGCGATGGATGGTGGAAAATCTGATTCTTCGGCAACTCAGCTGGACAGAAGAATAGATAACAACTATCAATAGATGGTGAAGAGGTACATTGCCTTTTGTACCTTAACTTAGAGTGGCATTAGAGTGGCGGTGCAGAGCCACGGAACCGGAGGGTTTGAGAAGCTCTCTATTGATTGTGCTGAGGATCCGGACAAAGTAATTAGATCCCGTGGTCGATCCAACAATCGTGTTGTTCTGATCAATCATCTCCATGAACTGTCCGATGACAAGGGGAAAAGACTGAATCCTCTTCACCTCCTCCTGGGCACGGAGGAGCTCGCGGCGAAGATTCTTGAGTTCATCCTTGACGTATTCCTCGTGAATCTCGAAGAACTCCAGTTGCTGCTGCAGAGATTTCAGACGGGAGTAAAGATCCTCCTCCAGGTCCGAGACTGAGGAAGGACCGAAATTCGCTGCCGAACGAGTGGGTGCTGAGTCAAATTGTAAAGATTTCAGGGTAGGACCATCGCAGTCGTCATGGATTAGAGAGCAAGAACCAAGAAACCACGAAATAATTGGAGAGAGATTAAATATCCATATATTTTTGAAAAATACAATTTTCGCATTATAAAAGTGTTGAAAATAAAAAAAAATTAAAATTTATTTTATATGCAATTAAAAATTGTATGAATTATTTTTATGCAGCATGGCTCATAATTGGATGCATCAATTTTCTAGATTTCATTTTTTTTCTGTGTTATAGTAAATCCCCATCTTCCAACATCGAAAATTTTTAATTCTGTGATTAAGAATCTTAATTGTGATTCAAAATTGGGGATTTAAAAATTCAAAATATGTCACAATCAATTATTTGCCTTCCAATTTAGATGTCCCTGTTGGGTGACAACGAGATGGATTTCGGTTGTTTGAACAACCCCAAATCCAGCTGGCCGGCGGAAAAAGCCGTCTAGGCGGCCGCCGGCGACATCTCGAACCGTGCCTGAAATTGAGACAAAGGTATGTATGGAAAAATTACAAAAATAAAAAAATGAAAATTTGGGATTCAGACAAATTTCTTCCCCAAAGCCATATAAAAAATCACATCTTTTGCTCACAATCAATTTGCTGGGGAAAAAAATCTATATTGGAGAATGAGAAGAATTGCCAGCATTTCTAGAGGTAATCAAACCGGTAGTGACGGCGTCGTTTTCGTCGAGGAACAGTCCCTCCGGATTTCTCCACAATCCATGGACGACGGCAATCAGAAGCCCGACGCCAATGCCGACGGAGAGACCGGTAAGCGGGCCGACGATCCAGAAGGCCGCGACGGAGATGGCGACCAGGGCAAGAATCACGGCCCAATCGCCAACCGCGTGGCCCCAAATAAATAGCGGATCTTCACGGAAGAAGTGGAGAATCAGCCACAGGAAGAAGACGCTGCCGACGATAACCAGTGCGATCGGAGAGCCGATAAGGGAGGCGGCTGCACAGGCGGAGATAATAACGGCGTAATTGACGGAGAAGTAACGCGAATTGCGCCGGAATCTGAGGGAGGCGTCGGAGAGAGAACGAGGGAAATCGAGGGCGGAAATTGTGGCGAGGAACTCCGGCCAGGGCCGGCAACGGGAAAGGCAGGCGCGAAGGTTCTGCGTCGAACGGGAAATTACGTCCGAGCCGGAGATCGGAATGGTGGTGTACGTCACTGCCGGCGCGGCGGCTGCCGGGGTCTGCATTTCGAGGGGATGGCTGCTGAGGGCTGACTGGGTAAGGCGTCGTGGTCAAAACTCCGTGATCAGTGTTTTATGTTTGAAATGGAGTCAGGATCCTGTGCGGTGAGGGTACACCGGTCCGGGTGGCGTGAGATGTTTCCTCTGTTAACTTTTTCAAAACCTTCATTGTAGGTCCAACAAATATACAATTTTGCAATCGAAGTCTATCCCATTTAACCTACTCAGTATACGAGAAGTTGGATGGCGGAGGCCACAGGCAGGGATTGGGTCGAGCCCAAGCAGGCTGAGCTTCGTCCTTACGAGTCTGATTTGGCACGTTGAGAATAAAGATTTTTGGGACTTACCTTCTTTCAGGAGATCGGGTTAGCCG
>JAOYMZ010064360.1:0-12704 GCA_025802335.1 Pinguicula primuliflora
AAAAATGGTAATCAATATTACGGCGGCTTCGCCGCCGAAAAACTAAAACCCTAAAACTAAACCCTAAACTCTATAAACCATAAATGCTAAATTTTATTAAAAATAATAATTAATAATACGAGGCTTCGCCGCTTTTAAGAGTAACAAACTTAACCCCAATCTTAAACGGTATGTTACGAGTGCTAAACTTTATTAAAAATGGTAATCAATATTACGGCGGCTTCGCCGCCGAAAAACTAAAACCCTAAAACTAAACCCTAAACTCTATAAATCATAAATGTTAAACTTTATTAAAAATAATAATTTATCCTATAAAACTAAAAATAAACTTTATCTAAAAAAATGACATGAGAAAGGGACCAAAAAAAACATACGAACCTCTCCTACTCTCTCACATGAGAGAAACGACAGCCCACTAAATGTGTTTTCACTCAAAACGACCCAAACTAGTGAACCATACAGAAAGTTGTGGGAAAAAATGCTGTATACTTAGCATTTTCGTGTTTTTTTACAACTTGGTCCTGCTTAAATCATGTCAAGTTCAAACCAACATCAAGTCAGAATCAATGAAGGTTGTGACGTACGTCTTCTACAAGAACTTGACAGGTAAATTTTCTAATGTGCCCTGTCAAACAAGCAGAATTTCAAAATTGTCCTACTGGGCAATTGACTAGAGCGCGGAGTGAATCCGTTCACTTGACTACTGAGCAGAACAAAAAAGAACTGATTTTTCTGACACAATACACACATTTTCACACACTATATTAAATTATTAATATTCTCTCTCCTGTACATTGGAGAAGAAACGTTGGAAAAGAAGTTCCTCACCAAATTATACACATACTGTAAAATCTTCTCTCTCCTGAAGCAACATTGGTCTGAATCTTTCAAACAATTCAATTAATTGATGGAGTAGCATAAATTGAATCAGCAGACACAAAGACCAAAACAAGGACAAGCTAACATGAGAAGAGCTGGCCATCGCGTTCTACAACGGTGCGGAGGTGATTTAGATCCAACTTGTTTCCGACGAGCATGATGAAGATGTTGCTGTCCGCGTGCTCACGCAAATCCCTCAGCCACCTCTGGATGTTCTCGAATGTTTGCGGCTTGTTGCTGATCGTGGCTTCCATCGTGAACCCACAAGCTTATTTCTTCTCAGATCTAACGGATCTGGAGAATTCTCGTCTGAAATTCACCGCCGGTTGTGGATTTTGACTCGAAACAGAACTCATTCCTCGTAAATCTTGAAAGGATGTTGGATTTTCCGATGCCGGAGTCTCCCATTAACACGATTTTGAAAGAAAAAGCAATTTGAATGTGAATATGAACAACCTTTTCTTTCTTGCAGTAGGTTGTGGTGTAATTGGGGACGGCAGACGTTCTTCCCCGACCTGCAGGAGAGAGAATCAGAAGTTAATGTGTAAATTTAATACAGTGTGTGCAAATGTGTGTAGTGTGTGTATTGTGTGAGAAAAAACGATTCTTTTTTGTTGCACGCAATAACTGCGCGGAAGGACAATTTAAGGTAAATTTTTATCTATGCCCTGTCAGAATAGAAACATTGCGAAAATGCCCTCCCGCGCGCATTGATTCAGCGCGGACATGGTCCGCGCTGAAGGAAAACGCGCGCACAAGTTCGCGCTGGTGTAAAACGCGCAAGTTTTACTTTTTTCTGACAATCTCACACAATTACACACTTTTACACACATTCACCTAATATTACGATGCTTTCTCTCTCCTCTACATTCTTGTCGTCGGAAAACAGGATCATCCAGACGTTTTCTCTATCTGCTCAAAAATCACTATAACAAACACTAACACCTACATCAATCTTCGGCTACTCTATAAAGAAACAGAATCCATTTTTTAATATCATCACCCATCCAAAATCCAACCAAAAAGTGACGCCAGTTTGAGGATGCATATGAGGGCTCACAGAGATCGGTCAAGAAGCCGAAAGCTCTAGCAAATTCCGCAAAAAGCAGTGGTGATTTGGTCCGCTGGAGTATACGGTTCTCCTGTCCTTACGCCGTCTGTAATATAAACAAGCAGAGTTTGATTTCGGTGTTGGTGTGTGAGACAACAACTAAGAACACGGGATTTCCAATACAGGGCAATCTTGCTCCTAGAAATACCATCCACTCCGTACACACATGTATGCCGTCCACTCCGCCTTTTTTTAGCAGCTTTGTGTATGTGTGATAGATGAGGGAGAGAGAGAAAACTGCATTGCCGCCTGTATAGACAACTCAGATCTGGGTTGTCCATAATATGAATGAACTGGCAAGAAGTTCAAGATGAACCAAACCTGGAGTTGATCTGCTCTGAATTCAGAATTGACGGCGGATCTGGGTTCGGCTCGATGATGATTTGGGCGATTTGGGCGGATCTGCTCCCAATTTTTCAAAGTGTTGTTCTCTTCATCTTCTCCGATAATGAGGAATGGGGAGGAGAGAGAAAGCTTCAGAATATTAGGTGAGTGTGTGTAAAAGTGTGTAATTGTGTGAGATTGTCAGAAAAAAGTAAAACTTGCGCGTTTTACACCAGCGCGAACTTGTGCGCGCGTTTTCCTTCAGCGCGGACCCTGTCCGCTGAAGGCATTTTCGCAATGTTTCTATTCTGACAGGGCACAGATAAAAATTTACCTGCACTCGTAGAGGCGGATCGAGGTGACAATTGGCACGGGGATGACATATTGGATGATGACATGTACCATCCTCGCCCATCACCCATGTGATTGATCCACAGGGCCATTGGAGGATGAGTGGTTTCTCCTCCTTAGGTAGTGTTGGCGGGGGGACAATAGTGATAATGTCTGTGTTCGATATGACAAGTACCTAGATCGTCCGGGCATTGGACGATCGTCCTTCATCAATCTCAAATACGATTTAAGCACCCCTTAGCATGCTTATACGAGCATTTAGACCGTCTAAACGCTAACTGAATCTTAACCGTCTAACGCTTTCAAGAACACTGATCTTTATACATTTGATATGTAAATCTAATATTTGTAACAGTTTTGTGCACCATTGCATTAGTAGTGCATTCAGGTACATAGCATACATCATTTTGTGAAATACTAAGTTAACATCTTTTTATTTATGTGAATGAGTTTGTGCAATGAATTGGTTGATACCTTTCATTGCCAACACTAACACATCGTTACAGTATTAAATTAAAACACTGTGTCTTCGGTTTGAAAAATGATTCCACATAACTTTTTTTTGTAAGTAATTAAATTTCATTGCTTTAAGTGTATATACATATTTTCAATCACACCATCATCACTTCTAGGACTATACACGGTACAAAAGCTCTCTACACCACTCACCAAAATCCACCTTCATGTTGAGTATACCGCTTGTTGAAACACGAACACGACAACACAATTTTAAGGGAGAGATTCTTCCATTAATTTCTATTTCACTTGTGTACAAGCTTACAACTCTTTTTTTCTTTTGTTTTCTTTCTATCTTCTTACCATTCTTTCACACACCATATGCCTATTTATAGAAAACAAGTGGCTCTTCTAGAGAGTTCTATTTCTAGAGAGTTCTATTTCTAGATTTATCTATTTCTAGAGATTTCTATTTCTAGAAACTTCTTCAATCTTTTTTCATGTATTTTGTTCTAGAAATTTCTAGCACCTTCTTCATTTCTTCCGTTGGGCTTTTGGACTTCCATTCTTGGGCTTCTTGGACTTCTTGGGCTTGATGGTGTTGATCTTCAACACTACTTCAACTCCTATTCCACTTCCAACTACCATTCTATCTCTAATAAAGTTGAATAAATACATCAAGTCAAATAATTCTTGGTTATACCTCAAAAAAAAATCTTGGTTATACATTCTAGCATGTGTGGTTTTTTTTGGGTGTGGTATACTATTACTAATTTTCTGCAGGGGTGCAAGTATTTAAATCCTTTCCTAAACTATTTATCTTCTTCGTTTTTTCCTTTGAAATTATATTATTTTGTTTATAAATATAAATATTTTATTTTTAAAGCGATCGCCGCAATATAGTTGAGGATGAGGAAAGAGCAGCACATGTAGCAAGAGCAGGAGCGGGACTGGAATAGCGGAACCCACTCAAAACCAGCCGGATACACAAGATTAGAGCAACTGGATAATTGAATCAGAAACCACATTCATCCACTCTCTCTGTCTCTTTTGGTAGCGAATGCTTCTTATCCAAGGAAGTGATACAAGGAGTAGGATTCGATGTAGAAATGAATGGGGAAGAGAAGTATACTAGAGAGACAATTGCGAAGGCAATTGATCAGGTGATTGTGGACGAAACAAATTTGAGGAATCTAGCTAACGTTTTAAGCAACAAGATTAAAGAGGATGAAAAATATGGATGTGGTTGCAGAAGAGGTAATGAAGATTTGTATCATTTAGAACAAATATTTTGTACTTTAACAAAGATAAAAACTTGAAATTCTTATGAAGACAATTTTGATCTTGATTGAAGTCGCACCGAGTTGAAAAGTTGGCACTTAGGTTGTTAGAGTTAAATTGTATCATATTGATTACAAATAGAAAAACAAACTAATATATAATGATATGTGGTCCTTATTTTAATTGTCTTGGTATATAGGTTTTTAAGGGTATAAGTCCACATTCATTATATTGGCTCACGTGCACGGGCCCAAACCCACTTGGGTCGGGTTTGTTCAAATTTCAACTAATTACTCTAACCAAAAACAGGTTGCAGAGAAAAGGCAAAGCAAGAGTTCAGTGAGGTTTTATCATTAAAAAATGCTACATGTATCAAAAAATCAGTGTATCGAATTTCGGCAAGCTGCCTTTTTGTTACGTTTTGACACTCGAAATAAAAAAGTAAGACCGGTTCTGTAATACTTGCATCAAAATGGTGGATCCTAAATATTTATTTTGGTCCTCGTTTAACAAAAATGTTGTTAAGTTTGTAGCACACCGTTTAAGGACATAGTTAAGTTTGTTGCACTTGAAATGTTTATTTAATAAAATTTTAATTTTTTTGACAGTAAAATTGCCGAAACCAAAATTCATGACCAATTTTACCGTGAGAATTACAGAATCAATCTTACTTTTTTTATTCAACTCGCAGTTGAAAATGCCCAAAAAAAAGAAGGGTATTTCGGTACCCCATAACATTCCTCTTTATCATTGGAAATAGAACAGACTTTTGCACAGGGAAGTTATTGATTTCTCACAATTAAATTATTCTTGAGTCTTGACATAGTATGGTTTAGATGAAGACCGGTAGATACTAATCTCATAATTAAGAATCTTAATGACCCTCGGTGTCTGGAAGACCGGTATCTTTGAATACCGGTCTTCGAAAGACCGGTGGCTCTTACCGGTCTTTGGAAGACCGGTGCATGGCATTTTCAAAAATAGGCTGCTATTTTGTGGCAAATACAAAAATTTTCCCATAGCTTCGACTGTTTTATCATTCTTAAAAATCAAATCAAAATATTAATAATTAAATCAAAATATTAATAATTAAATCAAATATCCATTTCGATCATCCCAGTCGTGTAGATACGAAACATCTAATCATTGAAATTGTATTGGGTGCATCACAAAATCTAGCTACTATCAAACTTCTAATTACTCCATTGACATTGAGAAACTGTATTTTGTTTTGTATTTGCTCTATTTCAATTAAATGATAGAATGACTCATATTTTGGTATGGTATTATTTGAGCCATTCAATCTATAAATATGTACACGAAGTTTAGTATTACTATGAACAATTGCATTTAATTACCTATGTGTTGTTGGGAATTTGTCCCACATTGGTTAGAAAAGTCTTAATATACTAATATAATTAGGAAGGTGAGCAACCCTCATTAAAACCATAAGCCTTTGGTAATTGATTGTAGCCAACAATCCTATTTATATTAGTATATTAAGACTTCTCTAACCAATGTGTGACAAATTTCCAACACTACCCCTCAAGTCTAACTAGGTAAACCCTGTTGGACTTGGATAACAATGACCACATTGGGCCCAAACTCCATACGCCCCTCCACCCATGGGTACAACACTCCAGACTCTCCTCCGGAAACAAACTCGGGCCTCAGTGGGCCAAACACGTCCATGGGCTCCCCCACCCATGGGTACAGCACTCCGGATTACCCTCCAAAAACAAATTCGGGTCTCAAACCACCCGCTCCGATACCATTTTGTTTAGGAGTGTTGGGACAAGTGGTCTGATGAACAAGTCCATGCGTAGAAAAGAATTAGGACATATCGTGGTTAACAAATTCCCCTCCATTGTTGGTCCTAAGAACTTTCATTCCTGTACCGAACTGAGTGTGAAGCAATTTATAAAATTGCACAAACTTATCAAACACCTCTGACTTATGCCGCAAAAAATAAATCCAGCACATCCTGGTACAATCATCAACAAATAATAGATAAAACCGAAATCCATTTCCTCCCAAAACAGGGGCAGGATCCCAACGTCAGCATGAATAAGTTCAAACGATTTCTCGGCACGAGATCTACTAGTAGGGAATGATGCCCTGTGTCTTGGCACGTGAACAAGAATCACACTGAATAAGAAAACACGATAATCTAGGAAATAACTTCTTAAGGTAACCATCCGAGGGGTGACCTAATCGACGATGCCACAACCATTCCCTCTTCTCCGATGTCGCTGCAAGAGTGCTCCCACATACTTCAACTTCATCAACATAGTACAGCCCATCCCGCTCACTGCCACGCCCAATGACCTTCTTCGTCCGAATATCATGTAACACACAAAAGGACGGATACATTAATACAGTGCAATTCAGCTCTCGGGTGACATGGCTAATGGAAAGTAGTTTGAGAGACAATGATGGGACAAGAAGACAATTAGACAGCTTCAATGATGGTGTAATCTCAATTACACCGGCTTTGGTGACAGGTAATCTTTCTCCATTTGCTGTCCGAATTATCCTTTTTCGAGGGACCTGCGAGCCAATAATATCAGTAGAATCATACCTAACTGTGTCGGTGGCTCCACAGTCAAATATCCAATTAGTAGACTTCGAGTTGGAACTCAAAAGTGCATACGATACGTCGTCGGCAAACTGCCCAAAACATCCATTGCCAAAAAATCGAGGCCCACTAATATCTCGTTCTGATTTAGGCCGTATCACATTCGCGGAGACCATCCAATTCTGCTTATTTGGTTCTCGATTCCCCGCGTCCATATTTCCTGGCCCAACTAGGCCGCCCAATTCCGTGTTCGTCCGTTCCCTGCATACATTAGAGTACCGCTGCCCATAAGAGTTATGAGAAATACAATTCTCGAAGTTACCTGATGTATCAGTGGAACCTCGTTCACTTCGTCCATTTCTTCCCACCGCTACGTTTCCTCTCTTCTCAGATTTGCAATTGTTGACGGTGTATCGCCTCCCATCACAAATTGCAGCGACACCGTCAGATTCGCTTCCCTCTTCTAAGCTTTCACCCATCGCAACCATCCCTCTGCCTGCCCCGTTTCCCTGCTACCGCCGACCCCGACCGCGAGAAGCTCCATTCGCCTTGCGACAGTCCCGCTGGATATGTCCTCTAATTCCACAAAATAGCATGTTCTTGACTCTCTTTGGGATGATGTCTGGGAATTTCTCCCCGGATCTCACCGATTTTTGTATTGAGCCGGAGAGTTTCCGTGACCAGTGGTGGCGCTCGAAGATGAGGAATGTGGTGCATGTTGATATGGCCCGGGTTGCCCAGCCCCATAGTTGACTCCGCCTTCATCGCGGCCCAGTCCGTTCACTGCTTTTGGTGCCAGTGACCCGGATGTCCCTGCCCCGTGACTCGAGATATTGGACCCGTGGTGTATGATGAGCTCAGATCCCAGGCCCGGCCCATTAGGGTTACTGCCTGACTCTTGGATCTAAACCACCGGTCCAAGAATGTTCCGGCGAGCCGCCTCTCGCCGGACAGTAGCGTATGCAACATCCATATCAAGTAGCTCCTTTTCCTTAAAAATATCCCTTACAATTGCATCAAATGCTTTGTCAAGTCCGACCAAAAACTTAAATAATCGATGTTCACTTTGCAGGGTGTTGTACTGGATGATATCTTTCGGATCCCTCATAGGATTTGGCCTCCGACGGTCCACTTTCATCCAAAGATTCTTGCTTTTACTAAAAAAGTCCTTGATACTCATATCGCCTTGGACCAATTTGTCTGCCCTCGTCGTGAGATCAAAGATTTGTAAGTTATCCTCCACTGATTGGAATGTTTTCATAAGTCCCTTCCATAGATCACATGCCGTAGGAAAATTCATATATTGTTGTGCAATCTCATCACACATGTTCTTTGTGATCCAGTCGTAAACTTGGAGGTCGTGTTCCCACCAACGACGGTAGCCTGGTTCTCCTTTTCCGGGTGGGGCGGGATCGCCCGTGATGTGCTCCACTCGACCCCTGCAGCCGATGGTAATTTCCATCCGGCGTCGCCACATCGGAAAGTTGTGGTTGTTCAACACTTCTTTGAGATTAACATCTCCCTGACCTCCGCTGGTCATCCCTTCATCCCATGACACCGGCACGATCTGTTTGCTCTCGATGATGGTGGCGAGTTGTTCTCCTAACACTCTAGCCGCCTCTGCAATTGCTGTCTATCCCGTCATATTCCCCGTCTAGGGATTGGTAGATGACGAAAAATTGGGATTCAATTTCCCCGCTCCGAGACCATGGAGGCGCAGTATAATCACACACACACAAGAACACACTAACACAAGATATATGTGATTTGGCAGAATGCCTACAT
Organism: Pinguicula primuliflora; assembly: GCA_025802335.1. Taxonomy (NCBI): domain Eukaryota; kingdom Viridiplantae; phylum Streptophyta; class Magnoliopsida; order Lamiales; family Lentibulariaceae; genus Pinguicula; species Pinguicula primuliflora. The sequence goes on from JAOYMZ010064360.1 coordinate 8,766, forward strand.
CCACGAGAGAAAAGTAGTCGTCTTATTTCTTTACACTTTTCTACCACTAGGTTACACCCTTTTTATAGGTACAAGGTAAGACTCATATGCTAAGATACGATCCCGGGATATATGGTAACTATATCCCAGGAAATATGAGGGGAAGATTTGACTAAATCTTCCCCCCTAAATAGCACCAGACTAACACTCCCCCTCAAGTCAGGCAGTGGGATGTCCAATGCCCAACTTGCTCAATGTCTCGTGAAATGCTCGACCCGCAACTGCCTTGGTAAGTATGTCTGCCAACTGATCCTCAGATCGCACATATGGCAGAGAAATAACACCACTCTCTAGTTTCTCCTTGATGAAGTGTCTGTCAATCTCCACATGTTTGGTTCGATCATGTTGAACCAGATTCTCGGATATGTGTACAGCGGTTTGGCTGTCACACCATAAGGGACACGAATTCTCCGACGGAAACCCCAACTCAGTCATCAACCTTTTCAGCCACAGTACCTCGATTAATCCTCTCGAAATTCCACGAAATTCGGCCTCAGCACTAGATAGTGCTACTACTTTCTGCTTCTTGCTCCTCCATGTCACAAGATTCCCTCCTATGAACGTGAAGTATCTGGAGGTCGATCTCCTGTCCACTGGGCTTCCTGCCCAATCACCATCGGTATAGGCTTCCATCCGAAGATGCCCGTATTTCCTAAACATTACTCCGGTATTGGGTGTTCCTTTCAAATATCTCACAATCCTCAAAGCAGCACCTTATGATCCTTTTGCGGGTTCTGCATAAACTGGCTCACTACTCCAACTGCATATGCTATATCGGGTCGGGTATGAGATAGATAAATAAGCTTTCCAACCAAATGTTGGTACTTCCCTCGATCAACGCATTCCACACCATCTATTGTCATCAACTTGTGATTCGGCACCATAGGTGTGTCAACCGGCTTGCTCTCAAGCATCCCTGTCTCCACGAGTAAGTCAAGAATATATTTTTATTGGGAAATATGTATCCCCACTTTAGATCGCATCACTTATATTCCCAGGAAATATTTGAGTCTCCCCAGATCTTTCATCTCAAACTCAGAGAATAGGTTCTTCCCTGTCATCCCCTGTGATGATCATATCATCAACATAGATTAGTAGACATGTAACTCTGTCGCCTCTTCTGTTTATAAAGAGTGTATGGTCTCAGTTGCTTTGCACATATCCATATTTCCTCATCGCAAGGGTGAACCGTCCAAATCAAGCACGAGGTGACTGCTTTAACCTGTACAAAGCTTTCTTGAGTAGACAGACCTCCCCAGGTCGGAAATCGTCCGAGAACCCCGGTGGGCCTTCCATGTACACCACCTCCTCTAGATCCCCATGAAGGAACGCATTTTTCACATTAAACTGATGTAACGGCCAATCTTTGTTTGCTGCCACCGAGAACAGCACACAAATCGTATCGATCTTGGCCACCGGAGAGAAGGTTTCTGAATAATCAACACCATATGTCTGAGTATATCCTTTTGCAATGAGTCTTGCCTTGTACCTCTCGATTGAGCCATCAGCTTTCCTTTTTACGGTGAAAACCCATTTGCATCCAATTGCCCGCTTCCCTCCGGGCAACCTCGTTTTAACCCAAGTGCGACTATCTCGTAATGCTCGCATCTCAGCTACCATGGCCTCTTTCCATTCCGGAACTGACATAGTTGCTTTCACATTGCTCGAGATCTCCTCACTGTATAGAGACATCACAAATGATCGTGCTGACTGAGACTCACTCCCCCTAAATAGATTAGCCATCGGATATCTCTTTTCTCCGGGAATATGATCCGGTGAGTACCTCTTGGCTGCAACCCCTCATGTGCTCCGTGCCGGTAGGACACGCGTCGGTGCTGCGGTGGAATCTGTCTTGGAATCCGACGACGGAGGCATATTCCGCACCAATTCATCAACCTCAACATCATCAACACCTGGCTGCATAGACAAAGAATCCACTCGAGTAATATGAGACGAAACAATAGGAGTCGGAGAATGTACCTCAAGTCGCAACGAAGAACGGTCATTGGGCAGCGTGGCGGGCTGTACTGTAGGTATGGCAAGTGACGAATACGTGATCCAATCTAGTGAGTCGCTCAAACTCTCCCCCTGACCACTAGAAGAGGTCACGTGATAATAAAACTCGGACTCCACAAAATCACAATGAAGCGTAGTGTAGACACGTCGCGAAACAGGGTCATAGCAGCGATACCCTTTCTGATTAACTCCATACCCAACAAATACACACTTCAGAGCACAAACTTCCAATTTTGTCCGGTGATTCTTCGGTATATGCACAAACACCGAGCATCCAGATACCTGAGAAAGTAAAGTAAGATAGGTGGGAACCCGAGTGAACGTCGATAACATCTGTACAGGAGTCCACAGCTCCAATACTTTTGTTGGTAAACGATTGACGAGGTAGATGGCCGTATTCACTGCTTCTGGCCAAAAATCTTGAGGAACACCTGAATCTATCATTATTGCCCTTGTGATCTCCAGTAATATCCTATTTTTCTAACATGTGTCTTTCATTTTACACTGAACAGGTCATATTTTGTTGTTTCCCTTAACCTATTCTTGTCAAAATTAGTACAGTAAAAATGCTTAGTATTACATATCCATTAGCTTTGGCATGGGTGGTTTTGCTGGATCTAAGTCAAGCAAAGATTAGATCCAGTAACATGGTCAATGTAATTTGTGTTCTTCACTAAACTCATAGCCTAGAACCCTAAACATGTAGGACTCAAATTAGACACATTACATTTTGCTAAGTGCTTACTTTATCTGTGATATTGTGCTATGTTTTTTTGGATAACCTATGGAACCCACCGAAATAAGAAATTTCAAGATTTACTGTTATTGCAATAGCACGCAAATCACGGTATACAAACTACGGTAAAGGGCTTTGAGTGTTTGTTTTGTATCTCTACAAAACTTCATTATTTTTCTCATTCTTTTTTTTAAAAAAAATTATCTCAATATTATTGTTTTAAAACCTCACTTCTCCTTCTCCTTCTCCTTTTTTTCACTCAAAGGTCATTTTTTTGTAAGAGAATTTAGGTTCCTTCTTTTCTCCTTCACCTACTAATGACAATTTTGTAATTAAATAGACTTTTTTTAACTCTAAATTCTAAATACAATTTCAACTCCCATTTTGAATGGGAATCAAAAGGAGAAGGAGAAAGAAAATAAAAAAGAAAACGAAAATGAAAGAAAAAAAAGTAAAGGTACAAAACAGACTCTAAAAAGGATTTAACTTATGATTTTTTTAACTTTCTTTGACCATTAGCCTCATGCTACGCTTAATTCATAGGAAATTTTGGGTTATGTGGAGGTCTTATAGATTTTTTGGAAATATAAACTCTAAAATTTATTTGGTTGGAATTCTGGCCTATAGATTGCGAGTTGCATGTAGTTCCTATAGATTCTGGGTTGTGTGTAGGTTCTATTAATTTCTCGCTGTACAGTAGACTCAAAATAATGCCGCACTTGTCTAATCATTCACCAAATAAAAATAATCGGCTAAAAGTGTCACGGAAATTCAAGAATAAGATATAAAATAAATATATGCAAATATATATTTGCATATTGTATGTATACGTATATTTTTTCGCAATAAATAATACATCTTCCTTCCTTTCATACTTGTGCAAGAATAATTGCCCCGGACCCGAAATTCCAATGCATTTCAGTTAATAGAGGATAAGACAGTTTCCCTGCACTCCTTTTCATATCAACTCACCAGAATGCTGTTGGGAATATGGAATTTTTTTCTGGTATCGAATTTTGCCTTATGGTGCCGAAATTTATTATTGCCCATTGGATCTGTACTTCAACGGCTGAGATCATTTCATTTAAATTTTAAGTGAAATGATCTCGGCCGTTGAAGCACAGATCCAACGGCCAATAATAGATTTC
>JAOYMZ010064371.1:0-12703 GCA_025802335.1 Pinguicula primuliflora
TTGCCGCTACGAAACTACACCGGATCTGGAGTTTTACTTTACCAAATTTGATTCATATCTTACTTTGTTACTAATTTTGTTACGGTTACGCTATATAAACACTAACTCTGTGTTCCTTTGTGTAGATCCGCCATATCTCGGTCCAAGACAACTGATATTGATATGAGCTCAATTTCAATTTAATAGTTGACCTCGGCCCAAACTCCTAAGACTTGGTCAATGGCATTGTAGATGGAGTAAATGGGCTCAAATTAAATCACGGCCCATTCTATATATTTGCATCATTCGGTTTACGTGAGTGACATTTTGGCTGCGTATTTTATTTTGGGCCAAGGTGCACATGATACGATTGAAAGGACTCCCCAAAACTGCTGAAGCTGCCGAGAAGCAAGTAATTCAGAAGTTCAATTGTTGTTAACGGCCATGGCTCTTTTCAATTCTGATACAAACTTTTGAAGTTTTTATTTTATTGCAGAATCTTATCTTTGCAAAGAACTTGGTTGTTGATAGAAGCATTCAAATGGGTTATATTCACGCGATTACAGAAGCTCATCATTTCATATACATTGAGGATCAGTATTTCCTCGGCTAGTCCTATGCTTAGCCAGACTATAAGACTGCCGGTATGCAGCTAAGTTTGGTTGGCTCTTAATAACTGCCATAGATCTTTCCGTTGAATTAATCGTGGATCTGTTTGTTGAAGGTGCCGATAATACAATTGAATCAGCATCACAAAGATCTGGTAGATTCATGACTGATGTCCATCTCATGTTTTGTTCTTGAACTATTCCAAATACTTCCTATCAATGGAGTTCTAGATTTAACCTTACATATCAGGATTAACCTGCATCATATTCTACACGTCTAAACTCTTTGCAGCATTTGTACTTATGGTTACTGTGGATAAGGATAGTCTCATGATCTGATTTTTGTACTCATGTAAATTCACCCTGTGTTCATTTAATGAAATCCTTTTGCTTACGAAAAAAATCCTTACATATCAGGATTCTTGTTCATGGTTTACCCGTATGAGATTTTAAATACTTGATCAGCCCATCAGATCCCTTTAATAATATCATCTAGATGTAGAAAACGAAGTAGATGGATTATATAGATGATCTTATTCGATAGTGATATAAGGCGCCCCTATCAGGACACCCTGTTGACGTGTTAGGGTGCAAAATAAGTATAAAATACAAAATAATAGGTAACAAATATAAAATTATGAGTAATAAATATAAAATAATTATTAATAAATATTAAATAATTAGTAATATTTTATATTTATATTATACAGTTTATAAAATTAAAATATATGATTTATAGCATTTAATCCTTAGGTTTATAGCATTTAGCCATTTGATTTGTAACATTTAAATAAAGTTTTAGATTTGTACAGCGGCGAAGTCCCCGTAATATTAGGTTTAGAATTTAGTTTTTTTTTTGAGTTTATACTGTTTAGCCCTTGGATTTATAGGATACGCCGTCGTAATATTAAGTTTAGAGTTTAGTTTTTTTTTAATTTATACCATTTAGCCCTTTAGTTTATAGGATAGAATTTTAGATTTATACGGCGACGAAGCCGGCGTAATATTAGGTTTAGAATTTATATTTTTTTTAGAGTTTATATCATTTTTATGTTTGTTTTTGTTTTACATGGGTTATATATTATTTATGTACATAAAAACAAAAATAACATGTTGGTGGGATAGTAATTGTACACCCGCACGAGGCTGGAGAGGAAATCGGAAGGGACCCAAGTTTGAATCCAGCCGGAGTGCCTGATGTGGGGTGACTTAGGCTGTGTTTGGGAGAGCTTATGCTTTCGCAGAAAGAGTTCTGCAGAATGACTTTTGAATATTCAATAATAATTATATCACATTTAAACTTCGAATTAATTTCAAAATTGCCACTGAGAAAAGCAATTCAAAAGCTACTCTCACCTAACTTATGACTTTTAGCTTTTTCTGACTTTTTTTGTAAATAAGCCAAAGCAAAAACTGATTTACCAAATACTGAAAAAACAGCTTATGTTGTGGAAAAAGCAAAAGGAGCTGTTGAAAAACGGTACAAAATACTGCCTTATATGGCTGTCCGATCTTATTCATCTATATTAAAGCAACAAGGGACTGTTCAGTGGGGGTGGGGATGAGATTCCTTTTTATTCATTGCATTTAGGATGACCAAACGAAAAATACAGAACCTTAATATCTTTATGGGGCCAGCCATCGGTTGCCATTAATGGCGTCAGCTCCTATTGCTTGCTTTCTTCTTATTTAAATTCCAACCTATTTCATCATTTATACATATCTCCTCCTTCTCCTCATCCTCCCTGTAGAGGGCTCTTCTCTTCTCCTACCAAATGATTTGGAAAGATAACATTTACCTTTTCCTTTTTTTCTATGGGGAAGAAAAGCATTGAAATAATCACTGAGATGTTGGCTCAGCTCACTCAGAGGTGAGGCTTATCTTTGTAGCATGCGCCCTACGTGGATATGAAGCTTAGTTTATATCATACTTTTGATTGAGCCGTGCCAATATCTTAGTCATCTTTTCATGTACGAAAGAGGAAGACATTTGGACATTGAATGGAAACCCTAGTAATCCCTAATCCCTATTTTCTTTGTCTCAATTTTTACACCTTTGATCCAAACCCTTTCTACACGATCATAACAAGAATACATTATGGAGGTATTTTATTTTTATTTTGTTTTCCTTGCCTCGTCAATGTTTTGGAATTATGGTTCGAACTGTTAGGATGCTGACTGAAATGCTAGAATTAGGTTATGAAACCGCAACACTTTGGAGAGGAAGATGGAAGCCGCGATCATTTTGTGCGGTATCGGAAAATCCACTATTTCTTTTTACGTTTTTCTTTGGACCGTTTTTCTTTCAACGTGATTGCATTTTTTCCGTGTTCTGTAAATAACCACAATACATATACAAAAAATTATTTTGCTTGTCAAAAAAAAATCATTACATCTCTTAAGACTTAAGAGTAGTTATGGACATTGTGCTTAAGGTAAAAAAACAAAGTTCAGTTTTAATTATTTCTTCTGGTAACTTAGCAGATGGCTCAAAGTTGGATCAGATTTAGAATGTTCATCTTTAGGGACTTCATAATCAATAATGGATTTTAGATCACCTTTCAGTCCACGGAGATTGTGGTTGGATTCGGGAGCAACGGGCGGATGACCCAGGCTCCTGTTGCTAACATGGAAGTTACAGAGAGGTATCAAAATGTTGATCTCCAGTCGGTGACCAGGCCTCTGACTCTAAATGGCAGTCCCCGTGACTTCAGCTCATTCCTAGGATTTAGATTTCGCATGTTTATGTTTTTCAGCTATATAGGTAGTCTCTAATGATGTTGTAGTGGAGAATGCTTCCTTTATTAAAAAGATAATAATAATAATGGATTTTGGTACATGAAACTAAAATCATAAAATACAATCTAAAAACATACAATTTTTTTGGTGGACCATGAATTTTTTGCGTAAAGTAATGGATTAATTTATATTATCACACACAATGGTAATTTTTTTTGATAAGTGACACAATGTTATTAATGCATCAACAAAGGTATTGTCTGTTTTCACGTCTTTTTCACCCAAGCATCTGTGGGTGAGGCCCCTCCGTCGTCTTTTCGAAGTCTTTAATGAAAAAATCATGGTGCTATAACAAATACATTAAAGAAGCATTAGAAGAATTTTTATATGCATAATTTCATGCTCAACTCAGATTTCTTATAACTAGTCGTCAAAATTAATTGTATTATTGAAAAGACTATATGTAGGATATCAAAAGCTCCATGTTCCGGTCGACTAATCGTCGGGAATTTCGAAAATCCTTTCCTTTTGGATTAAGTAGTCTTTAATAGGGTTTTAAAATTCTCAACGACTGTAGGACTTTTAAACTACTATGCATAGTCTGTCCAATGGTGGAACCATTTTTGACGGCGAGTGATGAGAAGTTGAGCATGCAAGCACTGTGCACATGAACCACTCTGTGAATAAACATACTCACATCAAGAACAAATATATGACACCACTAATTGGGTGTTGGAAAATCCAGTTACACATCTCATCAAATTCTTCAACATTTTATTTAATTGAATTATGACATCTTATAAACAGTGCAAAAATTATGCCTATATCACTTCTCATCACATCACACCTGATCAAATGGGGTGACTTACATTTGAAGTCATGACCTATTGTTAGTTTATTGAGATACAACCATAAAAGACTATGTACCCAAATTTTATTATATAATGATTGATATTTATGTTTATAATGCATGTGCACAATTTTCTCTACCCATAACTCTCCCATTCCCTGATCCGCACACACCTTCCTTGAAGTTTGTTGCTCCCAACAATCATAATTCAGTGGACAAGTTTGTTGGAAGGAGTAAATGCGAGTTTGGGGGCTGTTGGGTGAGACAACATTGCCACAATAAATGCGAACATGAGTAAAGTTTGGCTCTGTTGTCATAATGAACAAAAGAGAATCTCTGCAAAATGTTGCTCGATGTAGATGGTGAGAGAGCAGTGGGCTGGCTGGTGTTGTAATTAATCTTGCCAGCAGACAGATTCCGGTAGTCATGAATTCTCATCGGAATGCAAAGCAGACAAAAGGATTGTTGATGGTTTCCAAGCATTGTTGGGTTTATGTTATAGTCGACTAGCTCGCATAGGCGCTGTTTAGGCACTAGTCGATCGACTTCCGTCCTATTTGAATAATGTCTAATCACCCGTTTAAGGACACCTAATCACCCGTTTAGGGATGCCTAAGTCACTTAGGCATTAAGTAGACCCTGACCGTGTAGGGACCACACATCACTTTCTGCAATATTGAAAAGACATACACATACAAAAATGCATCCAATGCATAAAGTATGTACAGTGGTTTCAATTCGGTGAGATCAAAGTCTAAGAGAACAAGATTATCCTCTTTCATTAGCTAAGAGGCTAGATCCTTTTCAGATTTCATATACAGAGCAAATTTAGCAGACATACAACCGATTGGCTCAGAGGTTTAAATCTGATGGGAAAGGGGTAAGCTGATTGGATTGGTACTTGCTTAGTGATTAATGGATCCAGACTTGTCCTAAACTTACGCAGTCGGTCTTGGACAAAGAATTATCAAATCATTGTCCCTTAGTACTACCAGAAGGAACAAAAAACTGGGGGCCAAAACTGTTCAGAGTATTTGATATGCGGATGAAACAAAATATACTCAAGGTAGCAGTTGAAGAGGAATGATTGAATTGGATCAAAAGAGAAGATATTGAAAGACAAAATCCGATCCTAAGAAGAAAGATCCAACAATGAAATTTGGATACAAATGGAAATACTAGTGCAAGGATAAAGGTTCTACAACAAATCATTCAGTATTTTGATGAAAAATCTCCAATTCCCCATTGATAGTCGATGAAGTCGAAATGAATAAAATAACATGTGGTGAACTAAAATCTATAATTGATAGTCCATGAAGTCGAAATGAATAAAATAACATGTGGTGAACTGAAATCTATGCAAGACCATCAAACTTCAATCATATTCTAAAAATCCGGATAATGATGGTTGTCTGAGGGAGATGGAAACACGAAATATTTTAATGAGTAAATTTTTGGGCAAAAGTGTTGTGTTCTCATTACACATTCAAACAAGAGTCTTATACATATTTGAGTAGAATGACTAAATTACCCTTAAATACCAACACTCTCCCTCAAGATGTGCGAAAAATATCAAATAAGCACATCTTATTACATAATCTAGTCAAATCAATAGAGCTAAGTCCTTTGGTGAGACAGTCAGCTACTTGCTCTTTTGAGACTACATGTCTCAGCTCCAACGATCCACTATCCAGCTTCTCTTTGATGAATAACCTGTCGATCTCCACATGTTTGGTCCTATCATGCTGGACAAGATTATTGGCGATACTAATTGCAGCCCGGCGGCCACACCACAATTTCATCTTGGTCCCTTGCTCCAACCTGAACTCTGACAACAACAGCTTCAACCATAATATCTTAGCAACTCCTAAAACAAACGCTCGATACTCTGTCTCAGCTGTCGACCTTGCAACCACCTGTTGTTTATTACTCTTCCATGAGATCAGATTCCCTCCTACAAACATGCAATATCCTGAGGTCGATCTCCTATCATCAGTACAACTTGCCCAATCAGCATCACAGAATTCCTCAATGTCTAAGTGACCGCTCTTCCTGAAAGTCAATCCCTTGCTGAGTGCACTCTTCAGGTACCTCAGAATATGATACACAACATCTATATGATCCTTCTTAGGATCATGCATATAAAGACTTAGCATTTAGGTCGGGTGTGAGTTAGATAGATTAATATGCCAACCAATCTATCTCTCCCGAGCAATCGGGTCTCCCCCATATGCTCTCAACTTGACCCTCTGGTCAATAGGTGTGCCTGTTGGCTTACATCCCAGCATCTCGGTATCAGTGAGGAAGTCTAGTGTGTACTTCCTCTGTGACAGAACTATCTCGTTCACCCCATGTACTATCTCAATCTCAAGAAAATAATGAAGTGGTACTAAATCCTTCACCTCAAACTCTTTTCCCAACTTCTCATTCAGCTGAGCAATCTCACTCTCATCATCTCCAGTGATGATCATATCATCCACATATACTGCCAGAATAATAATATGATCCCTATGATGTCGGAAAAACACCGTATGATCAACATTAACCTGTCGATAGTCCATGCCTGTCATTGCTCTTCGAAACCTGTCAAACCATGCTCGGGGAGACTGTTTCAATCCATAAAGAGATATCTTGAGTCTAAGCACCTTACCCACTTTTTCCTTGGTCTCGAACCCAGGAGGTATCTCCATGTACACCTCCTTAAGCAAGTTACCGTGAAGAAATGCATTCATTACATCAAGCTGGTGCAACTTCCATTTTCCATTAACTGCCAGGGAGACATGTGTCCTCACATTACTCATCTTCGCCATGGGTGCAAAGGTCTCATCATAGTCTATGTCATATGTTTGAATATACCCCTTTGCCATCAACCTTGTCTTATATCGTTCAATGCGCCCCTTCGGGTTCTGCTTCAGGATGTAAACCCACTTACACCCAACAACTTTCTTCCCAGGTGGTAGTACCACCAACTCCTAAGTCTTGTTCTTCTCAAGAGCTTCAAGTTCTACAAACATAGCTGTCTCCCACTTTGGATCAGTATTCGCAACCTGCCATGAGTTAGGAATAAAGACTCTGTCCAATGATGCAATGAATGCCTCATGTGCAGGTGACAAATGAGAATGTAACACATAATCGTCAATATCATACATATTGATCGGGAGGAACCCCCGCATTAATGCGAGAAGATCTCCGCAGTGCAACAGGGGTAGGAGTAGAAGAAGCATAAACAATATCACCTGTAGGATCAGGAGTCGCATCCAAGATAAGCATCTCTAGGGAAGGGACGGGTGAGGGACTGATAGATAAATCTCGAACTAACACAATATCCTCCCCTTGGACCTGAGTCTCACCACCCTCATGTGAAATCTCAGGCTCACACTCACAACACTCCCATCCCAGGCTCAGTCCCATGACTCACACCTTCATCTCCAATTCCACTCTCTACTCTAAACCGCATATCCAGTAACTCACAGAAAAGAGACATAATCTCAGAAAAATAAGGCTCATGCTCCCGAAATATAACATCCATACTCACAAGTAATCGCTTCTCGGCAAGGCTCCAACACACATACCCTTTTTGAGTTGCAGAATAGTCCACAAACACACACTTTAGAGTTCGAGAATCCAACTTACCAATAGATGGTCGACAGTCCTGGACAAAACACACACAACCAAAAATCCGTAAAGGAAGAAGCTCTTCCTTTTGACCAGTCAGCACCTCAACGGGAGTCTTCCAATCTAACACATGAAAAAGCATCCGGTTATCAACTTGGCAGCAGTCAAAACAGCCTGTCCCCATAAGTACTTGGGAACATTCATCAAAATCATCATGCTCCGAGCAATCTCAAGAAGGTATTGGTTCTTCCGTTCAGCCACCTCATTCTGTTCTGGTGTGCATCGGCATGTAGTCTGATTAGAGGTCACCAAACGAGCGTGGTGGGCTGACCCGCCCTATTTTATACAGGTTAGCGGGCTGAATTTTGAAATTCAACCTCCTATTTTATAAATGTGGGTCGGGCCAGACTAACCTATTTACAAAACGGGCTAGGCTGACCCGCCCTGCCAAAAAAACGGGCCGAATCAGGCTAGCCTATTTACAAAACGGGCTAGCCTGTTTAGCCTTTTTTTATAACATATGAAATTATGAATACAGGAAAATCGTACAGATTTACCGAATATAACAGATTTACAAAATTGTGCAATTCATCTACAGAATAGAAGCTAGCAAAATTGTAGACCAACACTAAGAAGAAAGTTTGCGATGCCCTCCATTCCGGAATTCTCAATAAATTGGATGAAGAAAAATATACCAACAAAATCGAAAGTTACTAAGCACAATATGTGATATAGAAATGGAGCTCAAGAGCAACTTTCAAAAGGGAGGGTTTGGAATACATGAGGTCAGCTTCAGGACTTATTCTTTTGGCGGCAGTCCTTGATGTTCTTTGCGGCTTGCGCCTTCTCCAGCGAGTAGGTTTGGTCTTGGAGTTTTGAGTTGGACGGATGATGAAAATATTTAGACTTTTAAGTTTAAGATATTATACAAAAGAAAAATTAGATATTATACAAAAGAAAAAGTGCAAATTTGATATTATAAAAACGGTTGTAGGATATTATAAAAATTTAAAAAAATAATAAAAAATATATAAAAATAGGTTAAACAGGCCAATCTGTTAACCCACCGGGCTGGAAATCTCAACCAGCCTGGACTGTTTTTAAAAATAGGCCAACTTGGCCCGTTTTCAATACGGGTCAAGCTGGCCTGCACCATTTTTTAAACGGGTCAGGCCGACCCAAACCTGCCTTTTTCGCGGGCAGGCTGGGTCGGACCTGTTTGACCTGCCCTGTTTGGTGATCACTAAGTCTGATGAAGTATACCATGAGGGGATATATACTCACCAAAAGCAAGATTGGTATGCTCGGTACCATTGTTAGAGCACAACACTTTCACAACTGCACCAAACTGAGTTTAAACACTCTTGTGAAAATTTTTAAAACAAGTAAAAACTTCACTCTTATTTTTCATCAGATAGAGCCAGGTCACACGAGAGCAACAGTCAATAAAGGACACAAAATACCTAAAACCATTCACAACAGTTGTGGGGCAAGGTCCCCAGACAAATGGATCACATCAAAAACAGACACTACCAGTACTAGCATAGGAGCTCATCGTATGTTTGCCAAACTCACAGGCATCACATACCAATTTTTCTTTCTTCGTGTGCCCAGACAGAGATGAGTACAAGCGACTCAAAACACTAAATGAAGGATGATCAAGTCGCCTATGATGAAGCATCAATAAGTCCTCCACAGAACTACCAGTAGAATTAACGACAAGAGACGAAAGAGCGGAGTCTATACCATCCCGATCTAGATACCACAAGCCTTTACGCCATATCCCAATCCCCAAACAACGTCCTGTTCCCTTCTCCCGGAAGATTACTTTGAGAATATCAAAAGAAACAACACAATTCAATTGAAGAATAATAACACTAATAGATAAGAGATTCACTAGTAAGGATGGAGCATGTAAAACATCCGATAGAGCTAAAGAATCAGTGCACCTCACTGTAGCCTGACCAATCACAGGTTGAGCAGTGCCATCAGCAGCATGAATACTCTCGGGTACTGATAGATGAGTATAAGATGTGAATTTCCCAACAGAGCCAGTAACATGGCGGGAAGCACCTGAGTCAACTATCTAATCTGTGCAACATGAAACAGAATTCAAAGCATGTGTCTGAGCAGAAGATACAGAAGCAATCTCACCAGATATAACATTTTCTCGAACAAACGTAACTAGAACTTTCAGAACCTTAGAATCAATTTTTCTCAAGAATTCTAGCTCTTCTGCCAGCATCATTGAATCACCAATTAACAACTCAATCACTCACTCTCAACAATATACACCAAATCCACCCAACACACTCAAATTAACAACTCAATACCTCCACAATGCTCAATATATTCTCTACATTCAACAATTCATGTACTCACAATTCACAATTATACTATTAAATCAACAATCCCACCAACAATAACTTCCATTATGGAAATCACATCAATATACCTCAATCCACAAAATTTCTCATCAATAATTTCCATAACTCTACTGATAACCTATCTCCATTTCACTTAACCTCACCAATTTCTCCAAATCACATAGCCCAATCTCGACAATGACAATTTCAACTCAAAAACACCACAATTTGTTTTCTAACTCAACAACACCATCATTCACCACAATGCAATTTCCACAATCTCACTCATCACCACGACAACCACAACAAGTCACTCATGACACCACTGAAATAAGGCATCCACAACAAAACATGACGGCCAATCTGCCACTAAAGAAATTCAGCAACAATAAATAACGATTACACCTTCTAATTCACTGCACAATTTGTCGGAAATTTTCCAACGATTACACCTTTTTAATTCACTGCACAATTCATCGGGAATTTTTCAGCGAGCCCTAGGTGGTGCGCAGGCTCATGTGGAAGGATGGGTGCACAAACAGAGGTGTGGCTGCTGTGGATTTTGATGGCAAACTTCGTGCAGAGGTCGTGCCAGCAAGGAGGGGACGAGCAACAGGATAGATTCTGGCAGCGAGACTAACTCCTGCGGCGGCTAGGTATTTTTTTGAACTTCGCTCTAATACCAAGTAGATTTTGGGGCAAAAGTGTTGTGTTCTCATTACACATTCAAACAAGAGTCTTATACATATTTGAGTACAATGACTAAATTATCCTTAAATACCAACACAATGCCTTTGTTAGAAAGTAAGATATCAGATGAATATTCATCGTTTATTGTTCTGGAAATTAATGGATGGAAGATGTGGCTTAAGTAAAATAAGGGATAAAGGTCTTTTTCAATACCAATTTGATCAGGAAAGACCAGTGAAGCCAAAGATATTGATGATAGGAAATCAGCAAGTGTCAGTAGAGCAAAAAAAAGTGTCAGTAGAGCAAAATATCAGACTAATAGCAGAATTGATAGAAGTTGAAATAAGGCAAGCAGTTTGGCAGTGCAATGGGACTAAAAGTCCAGGACCTAATGGTTTAAACTTCATATTTATTCAAACATACTGGGATATCTGCAAGGAAGATTATACTGCTTTTCTTTTTTGGATAAGTAATTTTTTAAATAAATGGTTGCAAAATTACAATCAACACCTACAAATCGTTTTTTTACATATTTACATTAATTTTCCTTTCTCCATCCTGCGCCCCAATTTCTTTCTCTTGCGTTTCAATTTTACTTCCTTCTTCCTCCATTTCTCTTGGGTTTGAGCTCTTGAATCTTTGCTATCAAAGGATGCAGCATGACGGTAATCTTCCCCAGTCACCTACTCCGATCGTGATTTGCAATTTTCCATGCGTTCGGAGGTTCCACCAGGTAGCTTGCTTGATTAATTCCATAGAAGTTGCTGAATTTGCTTCCTGTTGTTTCAATATTTTGTCATTGCGTGTCTTCCATATTTTCCATGTAATTTGCTGTCATATTGCGTTTAGGATGCTTTGATTCCATGGACTGTTCTGATTTTCTGTAAATGCTGAGAGATGTTCTTCAATTGTGTCCAATTGCGCGTTGTGGCTCTTTTGAATGCCCAACCATTCTCGTGCTTCCTTCCATAAGTTCCTTGCTGAATTGCATTGTATGAACAGGTTTTTTTCTTTTTCCGCTGCGGTTCAACAGAATGTGCATGCTTCGGTTTCAATGGTGACTCCTCTACTGATGAGGTTGCATTTCGTCGGGAGTCTTCTTTGCAACAGCCTCCAGTTGAAAGCACTGATCTTAGCAGGTATTAAATTGTTCCATGCTTTTGTTGTACCAAGCAATTCTTAATTTCCTGGCCAGTTTTCCTGCATAAGATAGTTATAGGCATATTTTGTTGTATATTGATTTGTACCTGGTATATCTAAATTCCAGTTGTCTGTCCCTTCAGTTGGAGGTGGAGCAAGAAGGAGTAGACTCTCCAATTCTGTTATTTGCTGTTGCTCCTCTATGGTTAAGGTGTGCTTCCATATCGAAAGCCATCTCCATTGTCCATCAATGTAATCTCCTTTATCGTCTATTGTTGTGTCGCTATCCTCTGCTGCTTGGTAGAGTAGACTGAACTTGTTTGCTATAGATTCCTGCCCGATCCACTTATCTTGCCAAAATGAAACTTGCTTTCCAGTCGCAATGCATGCTTTGAAATGATCTTTAAAGCTTTGTGTTGAAGATTATGCTAGAATATCTTTCCACCAAGTAGACTTATTTCTTTTTCTTGCTTGTACTTGTGTTTGGCTGCTAGAATATCTTTCCACCAAGTAGACTTGTCTTTTTCTTACCGTATTTGGTCCTTATTACCTCCTGCCAGAATTGATCTTCTCGTAACAGTAGTTTAGCTGCCCATTTGCTTAACCGTGCTCGGTTAAATTGCTCCAAATTCTTCATATTGAGACCACCTTTGGATTTCGGATAGCATAGCTTCTCCCAATATACTAAAGCAATCTTCATCTGTCCTTCTGCTTCC
>JAOYMZ010064382.1:0-12702 GCA_025802335.1 Pinguicula primuliflora
TTTGCAAACAAAGGGCTCTTAACTATATTAAATGCCAATGCATGCCCATATAAAAAACGACAAATATCTCTTACGACCAGCTCCCTTTTCTTAAGCATCTCATTCATCGTCAATTGAGTTGCTTTTCCTTTCTTCACAAAAACATCCATGATCCCCTTGTGAATATTATCCGGCATATCACTAGCTCTGTGTTTCTTCTTATCTTTTTCTACTAATAATTCTTTAAACATATTCATCACATCCTCACTAACAGCTGGACGCGTGGTTACATCCTTATTCATGCGTGCCAAATGATATTTTATACGATGAGTTCCATCCAAACAATCCTTTCCACAATAGTTACATCTCACACGTTAATTTTTTACTCCAATCCGAGTACAATGCTCTTATTTAATATCATCACTATTCCTTTGTAAAAAAAATTCCACGCTAACAACAAAAAATAAATAAATATTATATATTGTAAATAATACAAAATGAAATTAAAAGTGACCAAACAATAATGAAAATTGGGCACGACATCATTATGGTGCACCCACACCTATCTTGTTGTGGTAGGTCCCACATGTGTCAGGGTGGGCCCCACCTATATTACAAGTAGTGTAAACCTTCCTTTTCTTCTTACAACTCTTACTTCCTCTGCAACTATTTCTTCTTGCCAAAACTCCACCACTCTGTTTTTATTCTTTCTTGTTCTTTTGCCAAACTCCACCACTCTGTTTTTATGCTTTTGTTCTTTGCCAAACTCCGACACTGTTTTTATGGTCTTGCTGGAAAATAACTAAAGAAGAGATTTACCAACTGGAGAAAAAGGAAGGAAGAGATTAATATTGAAGATAATGGATGACGATGGAAGAATAAGGTATATATGGTTTAAATCACCTTTGAAATCCTCGTACCAAATCGGATTTCTTACCAAAATCCAGTTTGAATCGCGATTTTATACGATTCAATGGTGATTTAACATAGAAAACGATTTTGGCAACGATTTACCTCATTTTCCCTTCTGGATGATTCACCAGGTACGATTCAACAAACTTCTCTCTCCCAAGAGGCAATATAGCACTTATCACATCAAAATAAGGTTCAGTGGCGTTCTTTATATCCTTGATCCACTTCAAAAGTTTTGGATAGGGGCCAAGAATACGGTCACGATCGTCCTTACCGGCAAGCTGAATCAGATGGGAAGAAGGAAGAGGGTCCAGGGCAGGGTGGTGGGTGTAAAAAAGAGATCTAGTAACTAACTGAAGTAGACAAGAAATGAACATGCTGATTTGAGAATGCCTTCTCTTACCTCAAGTTGCATGATTTCACAACCTAAAGCAATATCTGCAATGGACGGCTTTGAGTTTCCAAGCAAAAATGGTCCATCCCCTTGAAGCCAGTAAGACTCGATGGTCGCAAGAGAAGCTGACAAAACTTTTTCACTTTCGGCTGCTGCTTTGGGGTTCAAAGGCACATTAAATGCGAGTCCGACGATCGAATAGAAAAGGTATCCCACTGAAACGAGAGAGTTTCAAGAACAGGAGATGAGTGAGATAAATTTCTGCATTTCTTCACGATATAAGTTTCAACCATGAATAGTTCAAAGAACCGGAGATAGGTTTAAGCAAGATCTTCATGCATCAAGCACATGGTCCCGAGTGCTCCATTTTGCCTCAAAAACTCATGAATATGGACAACATTGAAAAACTTCGTAAATGATCAATCACCTGAACCACGGCGCAAATTTCCATGATGCCAATCCAGCACAGAGTGGACCTTGGCTCTTTTCTGCACGTCAGCCGGGTACCTACACCAAAACAAACATTTGCAGATTCTAAGTCCGAAAGGTGTGTTGATGAACCGTAATAAAAGTATAATTTGGAAAGAGTCCCCACTAGAGATGATTAAATTCAAAAACACAAGATCATGGTTTTTAAAATTCCATATGATGTCATAGATCAAAGTTTCGAAATAACTTTTTCAAGTTTTACTTTCTTGACCCAAGACTCCAAAACTTATACGATAGGTCATGCTTAAACAACACAAATAAATAAAAATAATTCGAATTCCGGAGACCCCACAGATACTTTCAGGCAAATATCAAGCACAAGGATGAAGAAATATTGTATGAGTGTAATGCACAGACGAAAGAAACCCGTAAAATTTGACAAGACAAGCTTACCAGTGATCAGCAACTTCAGAAAATGTAGTGGCCAGATAAATGAGTATGGCATGGCTGCAGAAAGCAATGTGAAACAGAATTTAGAGGCTTGCCTCAGCTAAACATTACAGCTACAACAATGTGAAGAATGGGATCAGGACTATTTGGTGCTGTCAATCCACATTATTTACTCAAATAATATATAGTCGAATAATTAGGATAAAATTCATAAGTGATTGTAAGTTCTTAGTTAATGTAAACATAAAATTTTGTCATTACATTACAATCTTAATAGGGAAAAAATACCTCATTGAAGAAATATAAATGCAAATATAAGATTTTTTTTAGTCTAGGTATAAGGGACCAGAATATTTCTAAATTATAAGGATGCATCAATTAAGACAAATTCGAATATCTCAAGTAAAAAAAGATAAGATAGAATGGAGCAATGAAAGAAAGTTCATTTTATTGGAGCATTAACTATTTCAGGTTCAGGTACAAGGCACATAACCAATATGGTACCTCTCGAAGAGCTTGAAATCGCCGTGCACAAGTGCTGGAACTTGTTTCATGGGGTTCACTTCTACAAGAAAAAAAAATAACGAAAAATTCTTTATAAGGCAAATAAAAAGTACTTTCATCAAACAGATAGTAAGCAAGCAGCAATCACATCTAACATCTGTCCCACCAGCAAATTCAGCGGTGCGATGTTCCAATTTGGCAAGTTCAATCTTCACCTCCTCAAATTCAATCCCATTTGCCCTTCAACGGAACAATAATCAGATGGTACAGTAAACGAAGATAAAACAAAAAGAAGGCAGAGGAAGAACATCGATGATTTGACTTGAGATCAACAAAGGAATACAAATTCTCACTTGCAGAAAATGAGTATTGCCCGTGATGGCTGTGACAACCGATCAACATAAATCTTCAAGCTCTCTTCTTTTCCGATGCCACAATGATCTTTGATTCTGAGCTCTGTAAGCTTGTTGAGTAGACTAGGGGGCATTATATAGGCATTATGTTGGCAATTGCTAGTAGGTTTCTTCATTGTTTTCACCCCCTACAAAAGATTGTTGAAGCAGGACGACGGGGCCTTGCAGAATTGATTATGATGAATTGACTTCACATGGGGGAAGAGAAATAAGGCTTGGGGTTGTTCTTAGGTTAGTTGCCTTAGCAATGGCGTCAGCATTAGTTTGGAGATTTTTTTTTCGGCAGTTAATTTGGGCCCCATTAATTTAGAATGTTGGAAACTTGTTCTGAGAAGCGACCTTTTCAGTGGTAGGAGAATGTGGGAGCCCAAAAATCAAAATCCACCGTATATTTGTCTTTTGAGTTTAATTGGCTAATAATTTTATAATTATTTTAAAATTTACTTTTAAGTGTTCGAGAAGTCGACCGACTAAATATCTTATAGGCGCTCAAAAATAAGTGGTCGCACCGAACACCCCCTGAGTGCACTAACAGGGCATGCGCTCGGGGACGACGACTGCCTTAACGTGTTAGGTAGTTCCCACTTCGCAACCTTGGAGTGAGAATCCCAACAGCCCAACCCCAACATTTGGGGTTCCCACTCTCCAAGGTTGGGAACTCCAAAGTTGGGGAGTGGGAAACGTTGGGATGTAGATTTCGTTTCTCAATTATTGAAAAATAAATTTATTTTTTTAATAATATTTAAAAATAAATAAATTCTGTTGTTGTTTGGCTGCTTAGGTGTTTGGGTTGGCTGTCTCGGTGCCCTAGGCTGCCTCGAGGCCGCCTAATGTCTAGGGATTGCCCAATGACTTCTCGAACCTTGCTTTTAAGATAATTTTACCCATATAAACAAATCGATAATATCAAAATACCCATCAATTGTTATAGCCAGTATTCTAGAGTAAAGTGGCTGCACACCCAAAACCGCCCCGCATTGGTGCAAGGTGGTGTATATTGTATTAATGAAAAAAAACACTATGCCCAGGCGGTTGGTGTGTAATGTATATTGTATTAATGAAATGAATTTGCATATTTACATAGGTCCCATTTCGATGGGCAACTTGGTAGAAAATTTACAAGCAACTCATGGGTTCTCGACATCATTCACTAAAATCATAAGATAGGCCCATTTTGGCGTGGGCTCGTAACAGGATATAAACATAGCCTTAACGACGAGAGTTCGCTATTGAATATTGTCATGGTTCATCACCTTAGCAATGCCGTCTAGAAATGATGACATCTGCTAACGTCTCATTGGATATTGGATCTTGCTTGAATTATTGATGACAATTTTGCCCCACTCCGGAACTGCACTAAATAATATATATTTAATTACTTATTAGTCATTAGATTAAATTTAGTTTATTTCAAATCATGTTGCAACTGCACGAGCCCTTCCTGCGCACCACAAATGACCTACCTACAAAGAAGAAGCCTAGAACAAAATGAGAGGTAGCTAACCAACTTCTAGGAGAGACATAATTGAATGCATTAATCTCACCATTGAAATTTTTGGTTTGAAAAACAAAGACTAAGATCCATTTTTAGCCATTTGTTGGAGCTTCAATAGCAGCTAGATCTAGGGAAAATAGAGCATTAAGTTGGTCAATTTTTTTCTTTGCCTTGTCTGGGTCTCCGCCTTGCTAAAATGTCATGCCATGCTGAAGGCTTTAGTGCGGGCTTTCCCGTGCTCAATTTCCCGCCCCCTTCCGTGTGGTTGGCAGTAACATGGCCCCTCATATTTAAAATGCCCGTCCTCTCTTCCAATTTCTCATACCTCCAAAACAGATACAATTTTAAACGCCTGCGAGAGTAGTATCATTTTTTGGGCTACCAGTTCCCTTCTTATTTTCCAGAGGTAATTTTTTAAGTATTAATATATTACATTCATTATGTAAGGGATATCACTTTCTTTACCCCCACACCACAACACAAATTCACAAATTTTTTTCGCTAAAAAATGCCCCGAAAAAATGCTGAGGTAGTTGAAGAATGGAAAAGGTTCCCTATCGTGGACACCGGCAGATGTACTGAGGACTGTGAAGGCGACGAATATCCCTGTAATGGCTTTCATTCCCCATGCAGTTGGACTGGTTTATACGCATGGTTGAATGACCCAGCTCACATTATTGAATAGTCCGATGAGCATGAAGTTAATCAAGTACCTAATAATGCACCAGAAGATTTTGAAGATCACGAAAATTTGGTTGTACCATAGTCTGAAGATGAAGAAAGTGTGGTGGTCCAAGCCAGTGAGAATGAACAAAAAGAGGTTGCAAAAAATATCTATTTAGAGTAGTTTAGTTACTCTAGCGTATAATATGTTTAAAGATATTGTATTTTTATTTGATATATTGTTGATTAAGAATCTATATCAATGATATCATGTTACAATTTAAAAAAATTGATTACAAAAATAAAAATACAACAAGTGCAATTCATTAAAAACAAACAAATACAACAATTGCAAGATCAATATATACGCCTGCATTACAAAAATACCAATACAACAAGTACAATTCCCTTTGAGAATATTGCAAATTAATTGCATAACCCTAAACTTTTTCTGTCCCTTATTCAGTTTAGCAGCGCGGCAGAGCATTTTGCAAAACACTTTGCCCTGACAGGGCAAAGAGCAAAATTCACCGGATTACGTTCATGCATAACTTCCATACCAAGATTAGCACAGTTGATAATATCAGCCCAAGTTTATCTTAAACTCTTGATGTCCTTTACATTTTTAATTTTATCATATAATTAATTTTGTATTAATCTATATTTAATAAAGAGTATCTATACAGTTTTTTTCATATGTACAATCCAAAAGTATAACTTATACTTGTATATACTTTTGGATTGTACATATGCATATTAAAACAAATATCACTCAATGTGAATCTTTTTTTTAAATGGCCATTAAAACACTCCTTGACCTCCTCAGCATCGCTTATCCAAGAGCCATTCTGCCAGACCCCACATATGTCATCCCTCCCCCTGTTGTTTTTTACTTTGTTACGTAAAAATGATGTATTTGCATCCCCTTTTCTAAGCCATTGCTGCTTAGATTTCTACCTCCAAATACTTTCCTCTTCATCTTCCAACATGTCAATCTGTTCCTTTATTGCATTGATATCAATCTGTGGTACCCATCCTATACCGTTATCCTCCATCAACACCATGTTCTTAATCTCCATCCGTTGTTGTTTTAGTCTCACAAGTTTAGATATACGTTTGCCCCCGCTTTCCATATACTTTTTTTTCAAATAAAACCCGTCCGTTGGCTTTGAACGGGGTTACGCATTGATGATAAATTAACTACTAATTAGATGCAATGTTCATACATTGCTATCCTAGCATTTACGAAAGAAAACAAACCAAAGTTATGTTCAGCAATTACAACCCACAAATAATCAAGTAGAGTTTGTAAATGTTGTTGGATTTTAGTAGATTGAAGCACTGATTTTTTGATCCTGTTACCTGCAAAACGGCCATATGAACATATATCAGTGTGAAAGAGAAACTTGGTGTACCATTTTGTAGTCATTTCTGATCGTGTCCCTAAGGTTGGTACCTCCGGTGTAGCTAGCCAGCCTGCATTGGGGGAGTTGCTGCATCCGATGTTGGAGAGTCTGCACAGGATAATTCTTGACCGTGGTTTTCTGCAGCTTGTATGTTGAGGATATCTACGGTTATCATCCGTTGAAGGCATTGGGGTAGTTGCTACATCCTCAGCAAAACTTGGTCCTCATTTTCAGCTGCAAAGTTTGTCAGAAACAGCACTGCAGCATTTGTGTATTTGCAGCCGAGTGAGGTTTTGGGACATGGCCTGTTTTGGAGCATAGAGTGTATATCAGAGATTATTTTCCTATGCCTCCAGGGTCCTTGCAGGAAATCGGTTATTCCAGCCAAAATCTGGTGAGAAACTGATTCGAAAACTAAGCTGAACTTTCCTATTGTATGGCAATAAAGCAAGGCTTCTTTGATGGCAGCCAGCTCCGCTTCCAATGGACGGTCTTCCCTTTGCTTCATGCAAACATATTAAAAAGCACCTTCACTATTTTGAGCAAGAGCCCCTCCGCCATAACTATTTGTTTTTTATACTCCTGCACTATTTAGCTTGAAAGATAGCATAGGAGGAGGTAGCCATCTATTAATGTGCAGGTGTGAGTAAGGTGCAGGTGTATGAGGCAAAATCATTTCAAGAGATAATACATTCATTCTCTAAACCATTGGTAGTTATATGTAAAAGCGAAAGCATAACCACTTCCCTGATTTGTGTCTTACCAGGTGTAACATTTCATTGACACCTATTCAAGCTTCATCATATCTCTGAGTGCATCTGAATCTCCAGATCTTCCAGCAAAGAATGGAGAAGCTTATCATGCAGATAAATGAATGATTAGAGCTCTTACCTGGAGCACTGATCCATTCTTCCATCCTTTGTTATAAGCTGCATGTTGGGAGAAGCCGAACACCACAGTATCTCTCCAGAGTTGGCCAGAGGCTTTGTGCTATGTCACTTTGCGACAGGAGATGTTCGAGTACTTCTTGTTTTGGATTTGAGCAGCAACAACATTTTGATGCTAAGATTATTCCTTTGGATTGGATTGTGTTATCCACAGGGAGTATTCGATGGTAGATTTTCCAACGAAATAAGCTTAGTTTTGTGGGAGTTTCAGAATTCCATATTTTGCTAAGAATGTTGTCATTAGTGCCTCTTATTCTTATTAGTTCCCAAGCTGTTCTATTGGAGAAAGCACCATTGGCATCAAGCTCCCAGCATGGGATGTCTTCTTTGGAGAATATGTTGACTTGTTGTATTTGTTGTTGAATGTAGTGTCGTGTTACTTGTTGTAAGCAATGAGTTTGCTAGGTCTTGTTATATGTGAGATGCTTAATTTGTAGATCTGGCAAGGCTGGAGTAATTTGCTTTGCATGAGTGTCACTGTCCGTCCATTTATCAAACCAAAAGCTAATGTTGCCCTCTCCTATAAACCGTCTTGTGTGTTCTAACATAATGGTTCTGACAGAAGTTATTCTTTTCCACCTATGTGAGTGGTTTGGTTTTACAGGAGCTATAGCTGGTGGGGAGTTTGAGCAGTATGTGGACTTCATGAATTGGGACCACAGGGAGTCTCCCTTTCTGAAAGTAATCCATAATTTCATGCTTGTAGTTTTGCATATGTCATGAAGTTTTCGTAGATCAAAGCCCCCTTCTTGTTGTGGAAGACAAATGTCTTTCCATGATTTCCAATGGTACTTAGGTTTGCCGTCTTCCTTACCCTAGAAGAAGTTGGAGAAGACTTTTTCCAGGTGTTTTAATACTGATTTTGATGGTAGAATAGTTGTTATTTGATGAATTGTGATGCTATATAGCAGTGATCTTATGAGTGTCAGTTTCCCTCCTTGACTTAAAAATGTTGAGCTGCATCCATCTAATTTCTTTTGGATTTTAAGTATAAGAGAATTGAATTGGTGGGTTTTCTTCCTGCCAAAGTACAGAGGAGTGCCTAGATAGATAAGAGGTAGTTGAACATTGTTGAGACCCGTCCATTGTGTGATAAGATGTTTCCAAGATTCTGGAGCTTTGCTTGAAATGATGTAGTTGTTTTTGGAGATGTTAATTAATTGGCCTGAGCATTTTTCGTATTGTTTGAGAAGTTTGAAACATGTCATTAAGGTGGGATTTGTTCCTCTGGTGAAGATAATTAGATCATCTGCATAAGCTAAATGAGAGATATTTTGGCATCCAGAATGGACTTTGTATGAGCAGGTTGGTTTGTCATCCATGAGTATATTTAAATTTCTACTCAGGACTTCAGAAGCTATCATGAAGAGTTGGGGGGATAGAGGGTCCCCTTGTCGTAGTCCTCTTGTGGATTTAAAGTAGCCATGGATTTGGCCATTTGTGAGTATGGAGAAAGAGCA
This sequence comes from Pinguicula primuliflora, assembly GCA_025802335.1. NCBI lineage: Eukaryota > Viridiplantae > Streptophyta > Magnoliopsida > Lamiales > Lentibulariaceae > Pinguicula > Pinguicula primuliflora. The sequence continues at coordinate 9,053 of JAOYMZ010064382.1, forward strand.
ATTTGATATTAATGTTCATATCATATCTATAAATCCTTCACAAAAACCAAAGGATCTTAAGACAGATATGAGAAAGAACCGTTTCGATCGCTTTCCATATTCCATTTCTTGATTGTAGCACGAACCATTTTGAATTTTTCTTTGAGAACAAAACCTGAGCTACCTCCTATAGATATCGAAGTCCAAGTATTCTAGACTAAATCATTGTACTCTTGGATGTTCAGCCAACAATTCAGAACTTTATTGGGTTTAGGCCCTTTTCTCCTTTATACGATGGTCTATAGACTTTCCCGAAATTTTCTCCACAAAGCCTCACCCCTATTGTATTTCGAGTTTCCTTAATTATTTTTGGGGTCAATTCCAAATATTTTAAATATGTTGTTTTAAAAGGTTTGTCATATATCAAATTTATCTTAAAATTATACTATAAAATTTATAAATTTTATTTGTTAATGTCAATACCTAATTGGTTTCCTCCTTTATGTTATGTGTCTTTTTCTATTTCTTTGTTCTTGTTGGGTGCCATGTTCCTTAAAAATATAAACAATATGTTAAAAATGGACGATAGTAAAATCAATGTCTTATATGCATATATTGTGAAGATTATGCTTTATATGTTTACTTGTTAGTTGAAGTTATGATTAGTAAAATTTTCTAATCATCTACTTATAAGAATTTAAAGCATCATAATAGATTGTTGATCTTCATCATTTGTCCATTTCCCATTCTCCCATATTTTCTTTTAGATCCGTAATGGTTCCAATATTATTGTCCTTCATCATAGACTGTACACGTCCCTTGTCATTGTTGTAGGATCTGTGAAAAAAATATTATTGATATTTTAAATAAAAATATTATGCGTGACAGTTTGTTAAGTGCTTACCTTTTCGAGCTTCAAATGGAGTATAGATTCGGTTCCACCCCAAACCCTTTATCAAACAGATCTGAAATCGGCAACGGAAATTTATTGAACCTCCTTTCCACTTTTAGTTTTCTAAAAAAATTATGAAATCACAAAAACAACATAAATAATTAATTATATTTAACTATATATGCAATATATATTTTGGTCTGAGATCACCAATAACCAAATTGATGGGTATATTTCTTTTGCTTTGTTCTTGTTGGGTGTCATGCCTGAAAATTATATAAATAATAGATTAAAATAGAACTATATAATGAATCTACGGTAAAATTTAAAATTTTATATGATATGTTGTGAAGATTCACATTTCTAAGTTTCTTTTGTCAAGAAATATTATGTTTTTTTTACATATTTAAGTTATCGATCACACTTAACAAAGTTATATATTAAATGTCAACATTTACTTAATACAAATGTAGAATCACAACAAATTTAACTTAACAAACATTTTGTGTTAAATTTGAAATGCCTTATTACGTCCTCCTTGTGGTTCCCATAGAATCTCTAAACAACAAATAAAACTTTTCTTGATGGTAAAATGCATAAGCAAAAAACAATATATGGAGTCAAAATGCATAAGCAAAAAGAGTACAAAATTATGTTTACCTTTGCTGCATCATTTGATACAACTATGTTATCAGCAAGTATACACTTTTTTCCTATAAGAACACTTTGTTAAAACCCAAAATCACCTTATGGATGTTGTCAAGTCAGATCACTGCCCGTGTCGGCGACCCACATAAATCTCCCCCTACCAAGAGGGAGGGTTAGGATAGATTTCATGTTACAGCGGGCCAGGATAGATTTTATGTTACAGCTATAATCGTTCCCAAGGAGTTGTGATTCTGAAACCTGCCGGCAAAGACACGATGAACTGCTTGTCAAGACAACGATTACGGCGATAACATGAAAATCTATCTAGGCACCCCCAACGCTTTATCAATGAATCTAATCCACCGAGATTCACTGCTCTCAGCAGCATTCAACCCATCCCTCGCAGACTGCTCCTTATCGCGACACTCCTTGAGACAAACACTTTCTTATGCAAAGTCTGCTTTGCCGGCAGGTTTCGTTCAAAAGTGCTCGTGCCAGCGAGGAGTATCTTCCCATTTTCTCTACATAAATAATTAAATATATTTAACTATATATGAAATATATTTTTTGCTCTTAGATCACCAATAATCAAATTGATGTGTATATTTCTTTTGCTTTTTTCTTGTTGGGTGTCGTGTTCCCGAAAATTATATAAATAATAGATTAAAATAGAACTATATAGTGATTCTATAGCAAAATTTAAAGTTTCATATGCATATGTTGTGAAGATTTACCTTTCTAGGTTTACTATGCTGTTGAAAGTTATGATTAGTAGATTTTTCTAATAATTTACTAATCATAAATTATTGTTTTTTATAATAATTTATCTCTGTTTTTTTATTATGTAATCCATATTTACAACATAATTGGTCCATTCAAAAATTCAATATTTTTTAAAATATTACAACCTGAAATATTTTCATACATTCATTTATAAAATCAATCGTAATTGAGGTTAAGCCTTTAAATTTATTGTTCGAGCTACCCTTAATTAACATATTCATCTTTTTTCAAGAAATATTATGTTTTTTTACATATTTAATTTATCGATCACGCTTAACAAAGTTATATATTAAATGCCAATATTTACTTAATACAAATGTAGAATCATAACAAATTTAACTTAACAAAGATCCTCTTCGGCAAGCAATTTTAAAGACGCTAATGGCAAAAAGAGTAATGGCGGTCATTCACAGTGCACACAACTTGAAACGTCACATACTGCTCAAATTAGAAGCCCGGGTGTATCTAAAATTTGTTAGTTGGAAAAAGCATGGAGTTTGCTGTGTTTACTTGAACAGGATAAACGAGACTACCAGCTAACGGTTACCCAGTGTAGCTATACTCTTTTGAAAAAGATAGTGCTTGCTACTTCCAAGGTTATAAGCCACACAACAGATGATAGGGTTTGTATCTGGGCCGATGTTAAGTTGGGTTCGGAGATATATGTATTCAAATTTGATTGTGTGGAGGACCGCAACAGATTCAAAGCTGAGATGATCAGTATAATTACCTCCTTTGGTGGGCAGCTAGCATCAAATGTAGATGAAGTGGAACTTGCACCTGGAAGTCCAATGAACTTGGATTTTGAAATTGATGTTGGCAGCAATTCTCCTTGTGAAGTTGAAAGGGAAGGAAGCCCTATGAGCATTGATGGTGGTAAAGATAGCATTGCCAGTCCCACCGGTTCAGGTTCCCCAATGAGCATGTGAAATTTGACTCCATTACCCTTCTTTCTCTGCTGGTCATATCGGATTGTTTGGACAAATTTTATATGTTTTAGTTTTTTCTGTTTCACAATTTTCTATATACGCTCGTATCGACATAAATTCCAATAGTTTGGTATCTCCGTTTAAAAAAAATTAACAAAGATCTTGTGTTAAGTTTGAAATACCTTATTACGTCCTCATTGTGTTTCCCATCGAACCTCTAAACCAACAATAAAACTTTTCTTGATGGTATAATAAGAAAGATTGTAAAATGCATAGGCAGAAACAATATCTGGTTATGGAGTCAAAATGCATAAGCAAAAAGAGTACAAAATTATGTTTACCTTTGCTGCATCGTTTGATACAGTTCTGTCATCAGTAAGTATACACTTTTTTCCTATGAGAACACTTCGTTAAAACCC
>JAOYMZ010064403.1:0-12700 GCA_025802335.1 Pinguicula primuliflora
ATTAATTTTTTTACTCGATTCCAGAATAAATAATAAAACAGTTACTCGCTCCGGAAGCGAGTAATCTGTTTTACTCGCTCCGGAAGCGAGTAACCTGTTTTACTCGCTCCGGGAGCGAGTACGAGGACATTTTTAAAAAGTTTTAATTCTGACGGGGCAATAATAAAAATTTTCCTAATTTTGTCATTTTCAAAATTTCCCCACTGTTTAACGGGACAATGGTGCGGATTCGAGGGGCTACCAACCCCAAATAAACACAGTGCCATTTGTTTTTAATATTTCTACTGTAATCTGGTCTTGTCCCATGGATTTGTGGCCAGTGGTTGCTAAAATCTATGTTAGAAAGCTCCTATCTGGAGTCTCAATTCCCAGCTATACGTGTGTTTTTAATTTTGAGACGTAGATAATAATGGTAAATTGGGCCAAATGCAAATTTTCAATTGGACTCCCTATGCCCCCAATATTCTTTGTACCTAAGAGGTCTAATGTCTCGTGTTTGTGAGATACAACTTATAAATAATATGTGATTTGAGGGTAATATAATGATGGTAGCATCACATTTTCTAGTAAATGTTTTTTTCTTTATTTTTAAAATCCAGGACAATATTCTAGGGTTGAGGGGGCGTACAGTGACAAAAATACTATATATTATGCAGTGCCTGCGTGGCAACGCGGGATTGATGTGGCACGTGGACCGATGTTCAACACTTTTGCACGAACCCGTTGACCGCTCAATCTCATGATGACATATAAATGCATAGTATACAATATTTTTCTGTATACTTCTCTCTTCCAATATTCTAGCTTCCACTTCTCTTTCATTAGGAGCAATCATTTATTGTAAGTGAGTTAAGCTGGTTTTGGGAGTTTGGTGGAGCCGTTTGGAAAAAAAAAATCCTTTTTAAGTTTGAGCTGGTTGGTTGGGGGTGGGGAGAAGTTAACACATCAAATCACAGTTGCGAAGTGTTGTGATGCACGCAGAGCTGAACAAAGTATGTATTCTAATTAATGAATCTGTGTATGTTCTGTATGTAAGTAGAGGGTCACTAGATGGAGTTCCGGTGGAGGGAGTGGACACCAAAGAAGAAGAAGGCTGTAGCTGCTGATACAAATTCTTGACTGCTGTCCAAGGAAGTGGGAGAGACAAGCAAGACGGCGGAGGAGAGAACGGTAGCTCCTGAACCCCCCTCTGGAGCTGACAAGCTTGTGGCGGGAGGCCAGTCGGCTGAGGTCGCGAATCGAACTGGAACTGATGACTGGACTACGGTGACCAGACGTAGGTCTGTTCATCAGCGTCTAGGACTCCGTGAACGCAATACTCAGCTGTTGGCGAAGCAACAGGGAACCCAGCACTTCAACAGAATTCGGGACATGAGATCTCGGCTATCATCCCTGTACTTCACAAACTTCCCTCCGCACTGGGATACTGCTAGAATGAGCACCGTCTTCAAAGCTTACGGTGGTCTGTTTGATGTCTATATCTCTACTCGACTTGGCCTCAATGGCAAGAGATTTGGCTTCACACGTTTTGATATGAAGATTGATCCTAAAGTTTTAGCAGCCAAATTTGATGGGAGGATTCTGGCCGGCTACAAGCTTCAAGTTAATGTATCAAGATATCATGCGGGTAAGCTACGTCCGACACCCGTATCTCCAGTTCCTAAAACTGGAGCTCCTGTACCTCCCGCTGCTCCACCTGCAACGGTCCCAATAGAAACAAGTCAGAAACAAGATAGCCCAGTGCGCACAGGTTTATCATATGCAAGAGCAGTTAACCTGAAAGGAGACACCATTCCAAACGCAAATATGCAGGATATAAACGATAACCACCAGCCTAACCCGGACGACAGTAAATGGGTAAAGGATGCTATACTGGCAAGCCTAAAGGACGGAGATATCTTGGAAATCCAGCATAAACTATCCCTAAATGGTTTCGTCGGGCCAATTATAGATCTGATCCCAGGTGATCAGGTGCTAATCAGTGGGCTGAATGAAGACCAGTCTAAAAGACTTCTGGACTTGGCAAATCAACCGAACAATACATTGTTCAATTCTGCAAAAACCTGGGAGATAGATGCTGAGATATGCAAGCGAAAAACCTGGCTCCGGATATCAGGAATACCATTTTCATGTTGGAATGAGATTAGTCTTACATGGATTGGGTCTAAGTTTGGAGTGGTGACGAAAATCGACCAGGCCACACTCGAACATACAAATCTGTTCTTCTGCAGAATTCAAATTGAAACTGCAGCTAGGCAGAAGCTCAATGGAATCAAGCCTATCATAATCAATTCTCGAGTCTACGAGATTGAATTCATGGAGGAGATTGATAACTCCGATCAAGTCCTCTCTCCAGCGTCTACCCCCGTCGCCGGAGCTGCCGCTCTGAAGAATATCCCGGGCACTCCTGACGGGAGCAGTGAAGGTGAATCGTTCGCATTAAATGATCTATTTCGATCACTGTGCGAACTGTGCTCTCCCAAGGTCGGCGCGATTAATTCGGTGGAAACCCAACACATTCAGGTGCCCAATCCGATACCAACTTTTCAGCTGTCTACTTCACGTGTGAGACTCTCAAGAGACAACATTAATCACTCTCCAACCGTCCTAGCTGCCCCTTTGGGCCTCAACCTGTGTCTGGGCTGTAACCAGAGGAAACGAGCTCTAAAAAGATCTAAGTCTTCACGTCGTATTACCCTCCTACCATGGGGCCATATGGGTGGGCCTATATCTCAGGCCAAAGCCCGATCACAAGCCCGAGAAAACAGACAAAAGCGCATGGAGAAGCGGAGACTATCTAAGCAGAAAATCACTGCCATGACAAAGCTCATTCCGGTAGTAAACCCACAGTATATCGTCTCCATCCCTGAAACTCCGGAGAGCACAAAAAATGAGGCTGCAGAAACTCTCAATCTGGCAGCTAATCTGGGGGTGGAAGTTCTGGAGACAGATCTGAGTACCATAATGGCACTGGAGGAGCGGGATATTCAAGCCAGCAAGGATTAATCCTGTGCTCAGATCACCTGGTGTCAACCCATTGTTTTAATGAAGATATTGTCCCAAAATGTTCGAGGATTTAGAACTGGTTCTAGAAAAAGGGAGATCAAGCAGGCAGTTAATCATTTTGAAATTGATTTCATATCTCTGCAGGAAACTAAGCAATCAGAGATCCATCCTAGAGCGGTAGAGCGCCTATGGGGTAGACAAGATTTTGATTTCATATACCAACCATCAGCAGGTCTCTCTGGTGGCTTATTGTGTACATGGAGGACTGAGATATTCTCAATGCTATCTCACTGGAAGGACAGAAATATGATTGAGATTACTGGCTTTTGGAAGGGACCAAGTGAGCCGGTGAATCTGAAAATCCTAAACATTTACTCACCATGTTCTATCGAGGGGAAGAGAGCTCTATGGCGCAAAATACTACACAGACTGAGGATGGACCCTGAAGCAACCTGGTGCTTAAGTGGTGACTTCAACTCTTTACGGATGCCTAGCGAACGAACTGGATCCTCTCTAGCTCACTTGGGTGCAATAACTGAGTTTAACACATTCTTATCAGCCACCAACCTTCTGGATCTACCTCTACATGCCAAGAACAACACCTACTTCCATCCAGGTGGTCTGTGTGCAAGCAGAATCGACCAAATACTGGTTTCTGACAGCTGGTTGAATCTCTGGCCGGGGGCTATGCAACAGGCCTTAGACAGAAAATCCTCTGATCACTGCCCATTAATACTGTCTGGAGAAGTCCAAAATTGGGGACCTATTCCATTCAAGGTACTTGATGTGTGGTTTCAACAAGAAGGCTACGAAAAGCTGGTCACTGATACATGGACCCAAACAGAAATTACTGGATCAAAATCTTTTATCCTACTGCAGACGCTTAAGAAGTTGAAGGAGGTAATAAGAGAGTGGAATAAATCTGAGTTTGGAGATCTTAACAGACAAATCTCTGAGTCTGAGAACCAACTAAAGCAGTGGGACACTAAAATGGTGACTGAACAACTATCAACTGAGGAAACTCAACTCAGGAAAGACACGGAAAATCAACTCCGTCAGCTAAATGCCAAAATGGAAAGTGTTCTATTTCAGAAATCTCAGAACAAGTGGCTGTTACAAGGGGATGGAAATACCAAGTACTTTCATGCTTGCATCAAGAAGAATAGAGCCAGAAACAGCATTAAAGGGGTCCAAATAAATGGGGAATGGACCACCGAAGTGGCAGCAGTGAAGAAGCACATCCATGATAGCTTTGAGGCCCACTTTAAAGCTCCTACTGACCCCTGCCCAAATCTAGTCTGGAGCCTCCCCAACAGAGTAAGCGACACTGAAAATGTCCAACTAACTTCACCCTTCTCTGAAACAGAAGTTGCAGATGCTATGAATCAATGTGGCAGCTCTAAGAGTCCCGGGCCCGATGGATTTAATTTCAAATTCATCAAGCAATTCTAGCCACTGATGAAAGATGATATTATAGCTTTCTTCCAAGAGTTCTAGAGCTCAGAGCGCATGGTCAGAGGTATGAACACTACAATGGTTGCCTTAGCTCCGAAAAAAGACAACCCTGGATCTATTCTGGACTTCCGCCCTATTTCCATGGTATCCTCAATGTACAAACTCCTCTCCAAAGTCCTTGCAAACAGGCTCAGTAAGATCTTACCCCGAATCATTTATCAACATCAAACTGGTTTCATCAACAACCACTTCATCATGGATAGTGTGGTCTTTACCAATGAGATTCTGAATGAAGCTAAAAGGAGGAAGAAACCTTGTACAATTCTAAAGGTCGACTTTCAGCGGGCTTTTGACAGTATCCGTTGGGATTACCTTTGGAAAATCCTATCAGCTAAAGGCTTTAGTGCTCGTTGGATACATTGGATGATTGGCTGTGTGGAATCAGCTTTTATGTCAGTAACTGTGAACGGAAGTCCCTGTGGTCAATTCAAGATGGAAAGGGGTCTGCGTCAAGGGGATTCCCTATCTCCCCTTCTTTATGTATTAGCGGCTGAAGGACTGAATGAACTTATTACTCGAGCATCCTCTATGAACATTCTGAAGGGCTACAGAATAGGCCAGTCTGGCCTTATTATCACACACCAACAGTTTGCGGATGACACGGTTATCTTTGGGGATGGTTCAAAGGAAGACGTACTCACTACCAAGCGGATTCTCAGAATATTTGAACATATCTCAGGCCTTAAAGTCAATTTTCAGAAGAGTAAATTATACTCCCTCAACATCCCTGAGCTCAACCAAATGGCTCACGCTGATCTACTCCACTGCAAAGCTGATGCAATTCCATTCCTATACCTCAGAATCCAAGTAGGAGCCAATCCAAGATTGGAGCGAACCGGTCCCCTGTCCTATCCACCATTTCTAGAAGGATCAATAGCCGGGAGAAGAAGTACATTTCATTTGGGGGCAGAATTACAGTCATAAAATCTATTCTGAGTTCCCTGCCACTATTTTACTTCTCAGTTTATAAAGCCCCGGAAGGTGTCCTGAAAAAAATCGACAGCATCCTCTCTAAATTTCTATGGGGCACTACCTCCTCCGAGAAAAGGAAGATCTCTTGGATCAAGTGATCTAAGCTATGCTTACCCAAAAAGAGTGGAGGCCTGGGCTTTAAAGCACTCAAACAGTTCAATATAGCTCTACTTGGAAGATGGGGGTACAGATTCCTAAAGGAGCCTGGCAGCTTATGGAGATAGACTATCCTAGCTCTGTATGGACCACTAGATTTCAACTCTATCCAAAGCTCACGCTATGACTCTATCTGGTGGCGTGACAACTCAAAATGGGTTCTATCAGCAACCTGGTTCAAACAGAATTTATGCAAACAAGTGGGGGATGGATCATCAACACAATTTTGGCTCGAGAAATGGCTTGACAATAAACCACTATCAGAACTATATCCAACAGTATATAACAAAGCCACGGATAGGGAGATAACAATTTCTGAGAAAGGGTTCTACGATCTTACTTGGAAAACCTGGAGGTGGAACTGGTCTTGGAATGACCCCCTTTCAGCAGAGGAATTCAGTGAACTCTCTGCGCTCCAATCTCTCCTCAATTCCGCCCCTCCCAGAATGAATCGTCCAGATGAATGGTTGTGGCAACAGAACACGAACTTCAGCAAATACCAGACTGCTATAATCTACAACCAAATTATGCAAACCGATTGGGCTTTGGAAAATACGAACCCGGAGTTCTCAAAAATATGGGATAAGCTTGTACCTTCAAAAATTAGCGCCTTTTGTTGGCGTGCAGCTCAGAATCGGATCCCAACCATCGATAACCTAGCCAGGCGTGGCGTTGCTGTTGACTCTATAATTTGTCCCCTATGTATGGAGGAGCATGAGTCAGTCGATCACCTGTTTGTACTCTGCCCCCAATCCCAGCAACTGTGGCAACTGATATTAGACTGGCTACAGTTGCCGCTCACGGTTCCGTCTGCAATCCAGGATCTTCCCTCCCAATCTCTGATTCAACAAAGCCAATCGAAGTTCAAAATGCTCTGGCGGATAGTGTGGAAGCACACAGTTTGGATAATTTGGAAGATGAGGAATGCTGCCATATACTCCCAAGAAAATCCCAATCCGGCCCAAGCTTTGGAAAGAATTCAATTACGGGCCTGGATCCTGTTACGAGCCCACGACAAATTGGACCTATCGTATGGTCTTGGTGAATGGTGTCGAGAACCCATGAGTTGCTTGTAAATCTTCTGCCAGTCTGCCCATCAAAATGGGACCTATGTAAATATGTAATTCCCTTTCATTAATACAATATACATTACCTACCCAAAAAAAAGTAGGGGTCACTAGGATGATTGGGAGTTTTGTGCACTTACAAATAAATGCTATGGTGCAGAATGATGGCGAATTTTAATCTGAACTAAGGATCAAAATTCAATAATTCAGATCAAATGACTTATTTAACATCCACTTAAAAATACTTTTGATCTGAACCGTTGAATTTTGATCCAACAGTCCAGTTTAGAATTCGGCACCGTAGCATAGCATTCGGGAGAAGAACAAAATTTGGGTGATAGGATCTAATTGTTATTTCTCTATGTTTGAGGACCTATGTATCGGTACATTGTATTGACACTCAAATCTGTGCAGTTTCATGCATGGTAGCCTATGACTATTTAGTTTTCATCATTCCTACATGATTTAATTGAATTTCTTATTCTCTGCTCAAGTTGACTGCTTCAACTAACTTGTTTCTTGCTTTCCGTTTATTTAATTGAATCTGGTTATTTATGGTGTATAAGTAGGGATAACTATTTGGATTTTCTGCATTCATTGTTAACCTCTTCATCTACAACCTCTTTAGAAATAAGACCAATAATCCTGTATTGATCTTTAACTCTGTGGCGAAGCTGCGGGAATGACATATGATTTCCATTTTTCATTTGTTTTAGAATTGATCTATTTGAGTGTTTCTGATCATGTTTGCTTTTTGCTTTGATTCTATCCTTTAGGCCAACATTGAGGGTGAAAAGTGCACATCCATTATGACAAGAAAGAAGAAGGTGAGCATGTTTGGCTATTGAAAATGTCTTGATGTTAATTGTGTTGATTTATTAGTGTGAGCAATGATACTTCCAGCTTTAATAAAACATCTTTGTTGGATGCGGTGATTTCTCTGTTCTGATGGGCTGAATCAAGCCTGTTGCTGTGTTCCTCATCTCATGTAGCAGTAGTGCTCAAATGGCTGAAACTTTAAGAATCCATCTTAAATCACGGTCTCTTATGTGCTAGTAGTCAATGAGTAACCAGTGACATGACTTGTCCAAAAGAACATCTCATGGAATGTAGTAGGATGTTTTTTATGACTTAGTTTCAATAGGGATTCATGCGTGATTCCCACCCGCAAATCGGGCAAAATTCGAGCCGAAGCCCGCAGTCGTGACCCAAACGAATTATTTGCTCCCACTGAATTTGAACCTGCACTTGTCATGAAATGTTGTAGGATGTTATGTACGCAATGTGTCTATGATTGTAATTTCAACGAGGACAAAATGCTAGATATGATAAACATAGTGGGACAGTAAAGGGTGCTGATTTTCTGCTGTGTTGTCTTCACGATTTTAACAAATGTGGTGTTTCGTTTTACCCACAGACCTTGGTACAGCTAAAGGACGAAGAAAGCTCATTGTTAAATGAAAGAACGGCTTTGAAAAAGGTATTCCGTCGCACATGTCCATCCTCCATTTAGTTCAATTGGTGTATTCAGCATCACTTGCACCCTTTTCTCCTCAGGAAATGGCTGCATTGCGCTTGAACCCGAGAGACAAAGACTAGTGAATGAAAATATGAAGAGAATGAAGGTAAAATAACAAGACAACGGAATTCTCCTGTTTTCTCCGTCATTACATGTCCAAAAATGACGGATCTGATGTGTGTGTGGTGAGGTAATTTACCGCACACTATGCAGTGCCAATGTGGCACTGCGGGATTGGTGTGACAGGTGGACAAGTGTTCAACACCTTTACATGGGGATGTTGACTGGCCAATCCTGCAGTGGCCACAAGGACACTGTACACTACAGTGAGGAATCCCTCTTCCGAAAATGACAATCTGCTACTTCTTTGAAACTCATTGATCTCTTTTGCAGACCGAAATGCTTCCCAGTTTGACTAAAAGATCAGTGTTGGAGACTGAGGAATCCGCTTCCAGTCAACTTCAGCATGACTTCACAGCTTCTCATCCTCCTCAATTAGTATCAGACGACACACAATCCTCTCCTTGCCCTAAAGTCGGCACAAATGCAATATCTGATGTCGAATTTGTCCTCCCTGATCTGAACATCCCATTTGATGATCCCACCATGATTGTTGTTTCCGCAGTCAATTAAAGCATCAACTATAGCATGGATACAAAGTGCTAACCTGTTTAAAATGAAATTTATAACTATATGATAGAACTGATTACGTATAGAGTTTTGACAGGCCAGAGTAGTTGCTGGGATCTTCTTCTGATCACTCGTTAAGGACTCTCTTGACGGCAATAGATGATTTAGCATTCATTTCCTTCTATTTTCTTCTTTCATTTGTCTAGTTCACCTGAGAGGGCCAAATCACGAAGTCCTTTTTTTTGGGTAAGCCGAGACTACAGACTGTATTATATAATGGTCTATTCTTGAAAATAGAATGTTGTCTGCCTGCAGTAACTTAAAGTTTGGTGTACTTGTTATTTAAGCTCGGTTTGTGGAGTGTGATTTTGTACACCACCGCAAAATAGTGGTGTACAAAACCACTCTTATTATTGGTTGAAAAGAATGAAGACACTTACGTCAAGATTAACTTATTCTACACATTGCTTTTAACCAAAGACATGTTCTTCCTTTTATCTCTCCTGTTTTGTCCCACTTTTCTCTTCTAGGTTTGTTGAATTCACTGAATTTGTCGAATTTGAGTGCAATTTTGTTCTATTTGAGAAGAAGCGACAAAGAGGTTCAAAGATCTGAAAAAAGGGATGATGGATTGATAGAACAGATTACCCTTTGTTTCAATTCTCGTTTTAGTTAGATTATGGTGATAATGGCTTCTTTATCCAGATTATGGTGATGCTGAGTTCAATTCTCATTTTAGTTAGATGATTGAACCAAATTTTCCTTTGTTTCAATATTAAGACGGCCACAGACACGACGTATGGTGAACCAAATTCATCACTGATTTTCGTGCGGCCATATGGTTTTGTGCATACGGCCACATAGTTCTGTTCGTCGAAGTCTTTACTATCATATGTAATTTTGATTACATGATCATTACTATTGTTACTTGTCGATTATATTTTCAAGTATCATTACTATTGTTACTTCTTTTTAGGTAAGTATTACTATTGTTACTCAATTCAAGTACATCACGGTTCTCTGTTGTAGGCACTCTATCGAGCAGTAACCTCCACGAGAAGAGTTGTATCCGTCTTGGAGCTATTTTCCCCCACACCACTGCAATTTCAATCCATTCCTCTGCCACTTCTTCCTGCAAAAAAGGACTGTAATATCTGTAAGCCGAACTTACAATGAATTTTCCTATAGATGTTAGCTTCTATCTCCACCGATAAGGTTCGTTGTTGGTTTCTGTCATAGTTGCAGCAATTGTCGTCTTGAGATGGATTAGTCTCTCTTACTCCCACTCTCTCAGGTTTCTTCTGAAGACTAAGTTCCAAGCACTAGCATTAACAATCCCGTGGCACATTTCTTGTACAATCATATTCTTCTGAACTAATAGATTGTAGAGATCGTTGTAGACAGTAGCAAAACTCCCTTCTTTTGTCCAATCAGTTCTCCAAAACAGTACTCCCGAGCCTTCTCCAATCACCATCTCCACATTTTCTATGAACCAATTCTGTTGAGCCCCTTCCTCCCAGATATCTGTCCAAACTTTTGACATATTATCCGACATAGTTAATAACTCGAATTCTGCCATACCATCTCTGTGTTGCATGTATTTCTGCTCTATCACTTGTCGCCACAAGCTGTCTGATTCTATCCTTAACCTCCACAACCACTTAGCAAGCAACACATTATTATTGCCAGATTCTTTAGTTCAAGTCCCCCTTCTTTTTGCTCAAGGCGCATATGTTCCCACTTGATCCAATGTATAGACATGTTATGTCCCTTGATGCTTTTGCTAAATGAATTTGGTCAGTATCTTCGTCATTTGCTTCATTACTTACTTTGGATTTGTGAATAGCAAAAAATAGTATATAACCAAGCTTGTTAACACTGATTTTGCGAGTGTAATGTGGTCTGCAAGGTTTAGCAACCTTTTTTCCCAACAATCCAACCTGCGCTCCATACTTTGAATCATTATTTCCCACATCTTCAATATTCGTGGATTGTCCCCAATCGGCAGATCAAGGTATATGAAAGGAAAGTAGCTTTAGCCCAAAGATTTGACTCTTGTGGAAGTTTATGGTTAGTCCTGATAAAAGTTCAATAATCCTGAGAAAGTTTTTGATGGCTGCTGCATTTTTCATGGTACCTTCAGCTAGCAGAAGAGTATCATCTGCAAACTGAAGGTGTGTAATTCTCAAACCACCCACCTCAGCACCTTGCAGCATATTCAGAGGACTAGCCTGCTGTAACAGAATACTAAGTCCTTCAACTACCACCGGGAATAGAAATGGTGATAAAAGGTCTCCTTGTCAGAGTCCTCACTGAAATTTAAAGTGTTCTGCTAGGCTCCCATTAATCCTCACAGTTAGCTGCCTTTGCAGATGTTGTGCACGACTTCATCCAACTTGTCCATTTTTTAGCAAATCCCAACTTTCTAAGCATAACCAGGAGGAATTGCAAACTGATAGTGTGGAATGACTTTGAAAAATCTACTTTGAAGAGTATCAGTGGCTTCTTTGAACTCTTATAGCTGTGTAGAACCTCGTTTGCTATTAGCACTCCATCTAAGATTTGCCTCTCCTTCAAAAATTCTGACTGATTTACTGCTATCACCTTCCCAATAACCGAACTCAATCTTTTTGCTAACAACTTAGCCAGAATTTTATAAGCACTACCTACGAGTGATATCGGCCTCTAGTGATCCAAACTTGTAGGACTTGTTATTTTTGGAGCCAGGGTTATCATTGTTGTAGCTAAACCTTTGTTAACCCTTCCATCCTTATAGAACTCTTGAATGAAACCAATGTAATCGCTTTCATCGCTTCCCAGTTATTCTAGATGAAATAGAAATTAAAGCCATCTACTCCGGGGCTTTTTGATGGAGAACATGCCCAGACTGCATCCTTCATCTCATCCTCAGAGAATGGTATGGTCAATTCATCGTTATTTTCCTGTGAAATTACCAAACTATGTTTTGTATTCATACTTGGTAGTTTTTACTGGGTATGTTTGGTTTGATTTGATTTGTATATTAAGGGAGATGGTAGGTGACCAGAAAATTCTCGTCACCTAAAAATCGTTTTATATGTTTTTATTTTTTTACTAAACACATTAATCTAAATCCAAATAAATTCTAAATATTAAACTCTATTAGAAAATAGTATTTAATACGAAAAATTAAAACTCTAGATCCTAAATACTAAACTCTAAATTAAAAACCTAAACCCTGATCCTTATAAACAAAAAATATTAAACTTTATCAAAAATGATAATCAATATTACGGCAGCTTCACCGTCGAAAAATTTAAATTTATAAACCCTATTAAAAAACTTGACCAGAAAATTCTGGTCCCATTAAAAATATTAAAAACTATATTAATTAATAAAATATTAATAATTAATTATTTATTTTTTAAAATAATCTTATAATGTTTATGAATTAAAATTTATAGGATATAGATTTATTTTTCGCCGACGGTGTCGTCGAAATATTAATGATCATTTTTAATAGATTATTCAGGGTTGATAGATTCACCGCTGTAATATTAGTTATTATTTTTTAACAGGGTTAAATATTTAATTTTTATTGTTTGGTGGCAAAGGCACCATATACATTTGTAGGGAGCGCTTCGTATGGTCAGTCTTGGTGTGGACAGTTTTCTCTTTGTGTGGACAATTTTTTCGTAGAACCATCCATTTTCGAAATTGATCGCACTGTTGGAAAGCTTATATTTTTTAGATGAAGATCCATATGCTTTTGTTCGGTTTCCTATTTAGGACTACTTAACCCAAGGGGAAATGTGAACCCTCCATTAAACGGTGATAACGTCGTCGAAACTGGACC
>JAOYMZ010064414.1:0-12698 GCA_025802335.1 Pinguicula primuliflora
TAAGACCATATCTAGTGTAAATGAGATCTAATAAAGATGCGATCGATAGGTTCTCCTCGATTTGAACAGCTCTCAAAAAATCGGCGATGCCTATTCCTATAAGCTCCGGAAGATCATTTACTTAATCAAGATTTACGATCTTATAAAATAAAGTCAACTTCATCCACAAATAATAAAAAACAGAGCAGCGTATATAATATAAATACGTAGAATCAAGGAGTCGAGTTACTCGACCAAGCACGACGATCACGACTGCAAGATTTCGAGTGATCGAACGCAAGCCACGGCCTGTATTCTTGACAACAAATCGACTGAATTAACTCAAAGAAGAACGTTCGGATCACGGAATTGAAATTATCACACCAAAATGCATGACTCATACCGAGAACTAAATAATCCTATTGACAAATCAGCTAGAATTGAGAATCAAACGTACCTTCAAAAATGGAACACGGATTAGACCAAGGAGTCGGGTTACTCGATCAAGCATGACAATCACAACTGCAAGGTGTCGGGTGACCGAATGCAGGCCGTGGCCTGTATTCTTGACAACAAATCGACTGAATTAACTCAAAGAAAGAACGTTCGGATCTCAGAATTGAAATTCTCACACTAAAATGCATGATCCATACCGAGAACTAAATAATCCTGTCGATAAATCAACTAGAATTCAGAATCAAACGCACCTTCAAAAATGAAACACAGATTAGATCAAGGAGTCGGGTTACTCGACCAAGCACGGCAATCACGACTGCAAGGTGTCGGGTGACCGAATGCAGGCCACAGCCTGTATTCTTGACTACAAATCGACTGAATTAACTCAAAGAAAGAACGTTCGGATCACGAAATTGAAATTCTTACACCAAAAGGCATGACCCATATCGAGAACTAAATAATCTTGTCCATAAATCAGTTAGAATTCAGAATCAAACACACCTTCAAAAAAAGAACACGGATTAGATCCGCCCTATTCACGCTGCGCCTATTGATGCTCTCGATCTCTCGGTCTCCCTCGCTCTCTTTGAATGTGTTTCCGGAAAAATTGAGCCTAGAATGGGAGAGAATAGAAGAAAAATGTAGATCTGTATTTTCCGACGACCGAAAAATCGTAATGATGGTTGGAGAATGGGGATGGCGGGATTGCGTGTTATTATGTTAGTTGGCAGTTTAGTATTATGCTAAACTTAAATATATTCGATTTTTGATATTTATAAAGATGGAGGTTACATTTGCAATTGTTTTTTTTTAAGGTTACTTTTCAAAAACAGATTTCCTATAAGGTTACTTTTGCGAATGGCCCAGTAAATGTGTAATTTCCAAGTTTAGGGTAAGCTTGTTTGTCAAGATGCTAGTTGGAACATTACTTACTTTTTTTTTTGTTGGAACATAACTCACAATAAAGGTCTGTTTTGCATAGAAGTACTATTACTTCTTCTAGTACTTCTTCTATTACTTCTTCTACTACTTCTTCTTATTTTTAGAACCTGTGTTGTTTTGCGTAAGTGCTTAAAAATAATCATTTAAATTTTTATTTTAATTATATATAACAAAGTTAACATTATATTACTAAAATAACCTTCATCTATTTAAATACAATACATTAGATAAGGTTAATTTAGTTATAAAAATATTTATATTTGAATATTATTACAAAAATGTCATGCTTATTTTTAAGCACGAAAAAAGCATCCCATGATGTACTTATTTTTAAGAAGAGAGAGGTTGTAAAAAAAGTACAAGCACTAATACTTGTATTACGCAAAACACTCATTTTATTTTAAAAGGTGCTTATAAGCACAATTAGAATCAAAAGCATATCGCGCAAAACAGGCTTTAAGAAAGAACTTTATCTCCTTCCTTCTTTGTCTAAGACTATTTTCTTTTTCTATTTTACTCTCTTCTTTTTTTCTATCTTTTTTCTCTCTTGATGCTCTCTTAATTCTCATACATGCATGTATATATATCGGTAAATTTTTATTATTGGCCTGCCAGAGCAAAATGTTTTTAAAAATATCTTCGTACTCGGTTCCGGAGCGAGTAGGACAGGTTACTCGCTCTCGGAACGAGTAACTTTTTCTTTACTCGCTCCGGAAGCGAGTAAGAAATTAATTATTATAAATTATGTAATTAAGAATCTTAATTTTAGGAATAATGTAGAAACCCTTCTCTCTCCTCTGGTGGCATCCACCTGAACGATGAATACTAAAACTGAACTTTCCCTGGGCCAGAGAGAGCTACCCGACAGAGACTCTATTCGGCTCCTCCACATACAGATCCTAATCCAACTCACGTGAGAGATGGTAACGAACCCCTAATCAACATGGAATGCGGCCGGAGAAGCTGGTACTTCACCTGAGGTGTTGAATGCTGCTATCAAAAGATGGACCTAGTCTTTCTAAACCAATTTGATTGAGATGGCCGATTTACGAATGGGAGCAAGGCCATATGGCTAGATCCTGCCTCCGCGGGCACACTTGCTGGCGAAAAGACTTGTATGAGCGCATTAGAGGCGAAGATAGCTTTTTGGTATGGGTTGCCGAAATACGGGCCCAAAGCGGCTCAGATCCAGAATCGGGTAGGACCTCCCCTACCTCTTACTGTTGGAGACTATTCTGCCCGAAAGCGGCTCAGATCCAGAATCGGGTAGGACACCTCCCCTGCCTCTCGCCGCTGGGTAGATCCTGAATCAGGAACTATTTCGGTCACGCCGTTGGAGATGCCGGCAACCGAAGAAGGGGAACCCCTCACCTCATCGACGACAATGACGACTCAAGAAAGCAAAACTCCGACAATTGGGCTGCTGGTGGGATGGTGAAACTTCGGTCTCTTCAGTCCCACTTGTTTCTTCTGCTTCTCTATGCTTCAGTCTCTTCAGTCCCCTCACCTCATTTTACTTCTATATGCTTCTGTGTCTCTTTTTGCGTCTCTTTGGAGAAGAAGAGAGGAAAGATAAAACTGTAGGTGACTAGGAGAGAGAAAATTATAATTGACTTAATTAACTCACTAATATCTTACTCGTTTTCGGAGCGTGTACAATGATATATGTAGCCATCTACGATCCACTCCACCGCCAAAAGAGAGAAATCCATTGTGGTTTACCTTCTTCCTAGACTACTTCGCTGTCGGTAACCCCATCCGCTATTCGATTACACACTTAGGTTTGATGTAGTGAAAATCAACCTTTCTGGGATCATCGTGTTTTCTTTCGCCCTCCTATTCCGAATGGGCCTACAGTGATTGGCTAAAAAAACCGGCCTGGGAACTTGAATAAATTGGTACACAAGAGACCTCTTTAAGAAAAGAAAGTATTAATAGCTGAAGACCTTATTAAGCACTCCAATTGGGCTAGCGACCAGCTTTCTTTCCCGAGAAGAGTCAAAAGCGAAGGAGTTTCAGTTAGCAAGAATATGAGAAATGCTTTGTGAAACATACTATTTAAAACATTAATCCGCCTAAAAGAAGACTCTAAGAGAGGAAAGAGAAAACTGTAGGTGACCAAAAGAGAGAAAAATATAATTGACTTAATTAACTCGTTTCCGGAGTGTGTGATAAAAAAGTTACTCGATCCGAGAGCGAGTAACATGACTTACTCGCTCCGGGAGCGAGTACAAGGACATTTTTAAAAAGGTTTTGTTCTAACAGGACAATAGTAAAAATTTGCCTACATGTATCTATATATTAATATGGCTCACGACACGGCATCACTCCCCTCTCTCCAGTTTGTTTTTTTCCCTTTTTTTGATTTCTAATATTTTATTATTATTTATATTAATATTTTAATAAATTTTTAATCTTATTACAATCTAAAATATCCGACGAACTGCTCATCATTTGTCGAAATGGAGGTTGCTATACTTATCAGCGCGTTGCGCGCTTCCATATGACATGCGACTTCATATATTTTCGATGTACTTATTATTTAATTATTTTTCTTTTTTAATAATTTATGCTAAAATGATCCCCATCCTGTTGAGGCGTGGAGTATGATTGCGTACAAGCTATCCTCCCCATACCTGCCTAAGGGCGAGATTTACTGGTATGTTTGATTTGTGTTTGGTATGCTAAAACGATAGAATTTTTCCTGCAGCGCGTATGGCCACGCGCGAGCCGCATTTTTCGTAAATATTTTTATGATGGTTGTGACTTTAAGGCACGAGTAATATGCTAGTATTTATAACCTTAACTAACCGACCTAGCTTATTCTAACTTAATACTTTATAACCGACTATACTAAATTTAGTAAACTAAATTTAGTTACTTCTAGAGACTTCTTAAAAAAGGCATTTCCACCTTCTTCTAGAGACTTCTCTTAACTTGGGCCCCTTTATTGGGCTTTTTCTTGGACTTGAAGATTGGGCTCTTATTTTTTGCTTGGGATGATGTTGATCTTCAACAACGTGCACCTAAAAAGCTTGTTTTAATTGAATGAGAAAGCATATTATAATATATATAAGCTGAAACAGAAAAAAATTGAGGAAATGAACTTCAACTAACAACACTACAAATGTAACTAAAACTAACTTTCATGACTAAGTCCCAAGGGTAGAAACTTGGACCACTTCCAATCTTGTCTTCATATGCCTAATGATTATTTCAAATCTTCCTCATCCAATGAACCCTTCCGTTAGTTAAGTTTCTGGCCAGGAAGTATTATGAACAGACTTTTTCCGCCCTAAGGCAACGAACCGTGTTCTTGAGAGTTATATTTCAATGTTCATGTTCTTAATTTAGTTGAAGTGTGAAAATGAGTCACATTGCTGCTTGCCAGCCACACAAGTGCTGCAAATTTTGATATTTCCATTGGAATAGGCATGCCCGTGACCATCTTGCGATATGAAAGTGTTCTGAGGCCTTTCAAATGCAAGTTCACTAATCTTTGATGCCATAAAATAGTTGTTTCAGCATCTCTGGATATACAATATTGGTCTATCTTCTGCTTTCCTTAAGAAGATTTGTTTTCCTCATCACAGCTAGAGGCCAGTGTATGAAAGATGGCGGGATGGTTTCTTTACGAACTTATTGAATTGACTTCTTTTGTTGCGCTGAGAATAAGTTAGGAACTTATGAGCAAAGTTCTGTCTTATGAAGGAGTCTCATAAAAACAAAATATATAGATACTAGTTGAATTAAATTATCTACTGATGTGATACTTGAATATTAGCTAAGAAATCTAGGAAGAACGACAGATCATGCAAATGAGTTACCGTGGTATTGAACCTGTTAGTGATCTGAGGAGGTTTTTTGATGGTAAAATCGGGTCGATTGTGAGTTAATGGTGAATGTGATACGGTATCACACGATCCAAATAGCAAGGAAGACCGCATGTACACACGCAGACCCAAGGAATGAGAGCAGTTGAAAAAGATCTTTTTGAAAATCCTTTTCTAGACGTTAGACATGAAGTAACAGACAAACTGTTTTGTATAAATAGCAGAATGCTTGAAGTTGTAAAACATTTTTTGATGAATGAAAAAGTCAATTTACATTCTACAATTACATTCTTACTCAAACAGGATTTAAGTCTCTTCTGCTCTACAATGAATCTATCGCTTGAGTTGTTCTATCTATTACAACAATAGGTCGAAACAGCAAAACCAAATATAGGAACATCACTTCGAAAGTTCTTGCTCTCCCTGATCCTGCCCTCGAGGTTCCTGGAGAGGCCTAACTCGGTCGAGTAATGCGAGCGCGATCTCAGAACAATATCAAACTGGTATCAGAGTCGTCTTGTGTTACTCCACCGCATATAACCACTCCTGACGAGATAAATCCACTGAAAACTGCAACCTCAGGATTTGATCTACAGACCATTCTGCGGGCGATGGAGGCCATGGAAGGATGCATCATGTCCGAAGTCGAAGTAAGGGTAGCTATTATAGTAGGGACATTCCGACAAGGGAAATTCCAACCTAGAAATTCTGGCGGCCACTAAAGGTGCCATGCAGAATTTAGGATAGCCGGCAATAGAACGACCTCTGGTAGCTATGATGGGGAATTTCACACCAGTGGTACTTGCCGATTCACACTTAGTGCACACTACTGCATCTGTGCCACTGTCAATAAATCCCGAGGAGCCTAGTCACGGTGCCCCGAGTTATCGGCCACTAGTAAGGGAAGTAGTCCGAGAAACACCTTGGAAGAAAAATCCACCATTGAATCCCATATCCGACCCTTGGCGCCCACCATCATATGGTTTTACTGTAGGGCCGACCTACTCAGGCCTTCGCTTGGATGACCGGTACGTAGACCCATACCATATGGACAGAAGCTACAACGGTCCTCCGTGCAGATGGGAATTTCCCACTTATTCGGTGGGGGATCCAGCTGAGTGTTGGATAATTCGGTGCAATTCCTACTTCAACCACCAGCGAATTCCCCCATCAGAGAAAGTCCCAATGGCCGCATATTACCTTCTTGGGGAAGTCCAGCACTGGTGGTACTCTACTAATCTCAAACACTCCATAACATCTTGGGAAGATTTCTGTTTCTATTTCAGGTTACAGTATGCTCCAACGGGCTATGGCGATCCACTCGCAGAATTGGCCTCGCTCAAACAATCTAGTACTGTGGAAGAACTTAACAAAAGGTGGAGCAAAGTGTCAACGACAGTCAATATGGCGTGCTTACCAGTCAACACCGAAGTTGCCCTCTACAGTAAGGCGTTAGAACCACAGATTGCAGTCGATGTCCGATTATTAAAATCACAGACCATGAATGTTGCGATGTCAACCGCCCAAGAAGTTCAGAGTAAGTTAGCAATATATGGTTTACTGACCCTACCTAACGGTCGTCCATTATAGGCTCAACCCCCTGTATGTCAATTCCTACCCGCAGGTCAGCATAGACTACCAAACAATCCTCAACCTAAAGCAGCCAATCCGGATCATTGTCGGTTAACAGCAGCTGAAGTTGCTCAGCGTCCCGCGCAAGGCTTGTGTTTCAAGTGCGACGAGCGGCGGGTTAAGGGGCACGTGCGCAATTCCTTATTTTGCATAGAATTGAGGTGTGACAGTGATGAGGAGGAGGTGGAAGAGTGGGAACAAGTCGAGATCTCTGTCAATGCACTCTCTTGAAACACTACTACTGGTACCATGAAGATTGCAAGAGCGGTCGAAGGCCACAGTACAACCGTTCTGGTCGACTTTGGAAGCACACGTTGCTTCGATCGCAAGCCAGTGTCGGGCGGATGACTTCGGTTATCGTGACAAATGGGAAGCATATTTTAAGTTCGGGCATACTGATGAATGCAAGTATGCCTCAATTCCAAAAAATTTGACTAACTCTGTATCTACTTCTTTTTTGTGTTTTTGGAGCCATTCTAGGGATGGATTGGATGAAGAGTATCGGGCTGACCCTTTGGGATTTTCCTATTTATCAGATGTCGTTCGTAAGGAAAGGCCTTCCACCATTTTGTTTGGCATTCAAGCAGCTGAAAGACCTCCCTGATTGACATCCTTGCACACTCAAGAAGCAACATCTCTACTGTTAAACAAGTTATAGTCCGTGTCCGTGCAACCAAAAGGGATACCTCCTACCAGATCGTGTGATTACTTCATTGTTCTCAAACAAGGCTCATATCCAGTAAAATCTAAACTTTATAGGTACCCAAACTGACAGAAATTCGAGATTGAAAAGCTTTGCACCGAGTTGCTAGACCAAGGCTGGATTAGGCCTAGTTATTCTCCTTTCAGCTCACTAGTTTTGCTAATTCGCAAGTCTGATTAAACGTGGCAAATGTGTGTCGACTACCGTGCACTCAATACCATCACAGTAAAGAATCGATTTCCCATTCCAGTAGTAGAAGAATTTCTAGAGGAGGTGGGTCATGCTAAGTTCTTCTCCAAACTAGACCTGAAGTCAGGTTATCACCAGATTCGTATGTCCCCTTCGTCCATCCCATTAACTGCATTTCAAACACATCACGGCCACTTCGAGTTCTTGGTTATGCTATTCGGCTTCTTCAATGCACCAACTGCATTCCAAGCCTTGATGAACGAGTTTTTTTTCTGATTATCTAAAGAAGTTCCTTCTCGGTTTTTTTAATGATATTCTTATTTATAGATGTTGTTTGTCTAATCACCTGGAGCATTTGCAACTAATGTTTGCCAAGTTGCAGCAGCACGGATTAGTTGTCAAAGCTTCGAAGTGTGATTCTGCCATTGAGCGCATAACCTACCTAGCACATTTTATCTCGGCTGCTGGAGTAGAAGCTGATCCCAACAAAATATAGGCTATGACTTCTTGGCCTTGTCCCAGGATATCTGTAGTGTCCGGGCATTTCTGGGCTTGTCAGGTTACTACCGTTGTTTTATACAGCATTATGGGACTATTACCACCCCACTAACAGCATTACTCTGCAAGAATTCTTTCAAGTGGATTCCTGAGGCAACTGTTGCGTTTGAGACCCTTAAAGCAGCAATGTCTTCTACACCTATTCTCCGCATTCTGGACTTCTCGTTGCAGTTCATTGTGGAGTGTGATGCTTTGAATCTAGGTATTGGCGTTGTTCTTCTTCAACAAGGTCATCCAGTTGCCCACTTCAGTTGCAAACTAAGGCAGCAACATATCGGCTTACCAGCTTATGAGCGGGAACTTATCAGCCTCTCCAAGTCCATCCAACACTGGTGGTCGTATTTGTGGGGTAATTCTTTTCTGGTCCGAACAAATCACTACAGTTTGAAGTATCTATTAGACTAGAAAGCAGCAATGGTGCCCCAGCAACATTGGCTCAGTAAATTGATCGGTTACAATTTCAGAGATGAGTATAAGGTTGGAAGAGAGAATATTGTAGCAAATGATTTATCCCACAAAGGCCAGGATCTTCTGGAGCTATGTGCTTGTTCATTACCTCTTACAGATCTTCTGGCATCAGTTCGCACAGGTCTTCTCAACCATGCTGATATTCACAAGTTGCGCTTGGACAAGCAGGCAACCAAGGATTCTTCTCCTTTCAGTTGGGATGGCGAATTTCTGAGGTATAAAAGTCATATATATTTGCCAGAAAACTCGCCTTTGCCAATGCTGGTGGTTTCCACAGTACACAATGCCTTCCACGAAGGTTTCTTAAAGACATTTTAGAGGATACGAGCATATTTTTATTGGCCCCGCATGAAAGAAACCATCACAACCTTCATCACATCTTGCTTGGTTTGCCAACAAAATAAATCACTCACTCTACAACTTGCGGGTCTTCTACAACCTCTGTTGGTTGCATTCCACATCTGGGCTGACATTTCGATAGATTTCATCGATCATCTACCAACATCACAGGGGAAAATAGTCTTACTCCTGGTGGTTGATCGATTCACAAAAATGGCTCACTTCCTTCCTTTGAGTCACCCGTACACTGTTGTTTCTGTCGCCGAGGTATTCTTTCAGGAGATTTTTCGTCTACACGGGTTACCAGAAACCATAGTTTGTGATCACGATGTCTCCTTCACAAGCCAATTCTGGCAAGAATTGTTCAAGCTAAGTGGTAGTGCGCTCTATTTCTCATCAACATACCATCCACAATCTGATGGTCATAAAGAAGTGGTCAACTGAATTATTTAGACATATCTTCGCTGCTTCACTGGAGATCACCCAAATCGGTGGATTGATTGGCTACCCTGGGCAGAATATGCATACAACACCAGCTTCCATTCGAGTTTGCAAACCTCCCCCTTTTAAGCAGTTTATGGTCGAGCTCTACCACCTCTGTTGGATTACATTACGGGCAAAGCCAAAATTGCTGCAGTTGATCAAGAATTAAAGGATCACAAGGACTTTCTAACTGAACTCCACGAGTGCTTAATTCAGGCGCAACATAGACTGAAGCAATGTTATGACTCTAATCATCGTGATATCCAGTTCCAGGCTCAGGATTGGGTTCTACTCAAATTGCAACTGTATAGGCAGACGTCGTTGGGAAATCGACACACAAAGGATTAGAGAGGTGTCATACCGTCAGATTTTGCCTCCTGAAGCTAAGATCCACCCTGTCTTCCACATCTCCAAATTGCGAGCTTTCCATGGAATTCCACCAGCGAGGCCTAAGTTGCCTAATGTTCATCAGAGCCGTGCTCTACCCCTGCCACAGGCTATATTGGATAAGCGCACCACTGCTTATTCCTAACAGGTTTGGTCCATGGCAAGTTTTATCTCCGTCTGAAGCTCGTGGGAAGATGTTAGCCGCATCCGCCACCTTTATCCAGAATTCGCGCTTGAGGACAAGCACATTTTCATGGATGGGTGTGATGATACGGTATCACAAGGTCGAAACAGCAAGGAAGACCGCGTATACACACGCAGACCCAAGGAATGAGAGCCGTTGAAATAGATCTTTTTTAGAATCCTTTTCTAGCCGTTAGACATGAAGTAAAGAACAAAATGTTTTGTATAAATAGCAGAATACTTGAAGTTGTAAAACACTTTTTGATGAATGAAAACATCAGTTTACATTCTGCAATTACATTCTTACTCAAACAGGATTGAAGTCTTTCCTGCTCTATAACGAGTCTACTGTTGGAATTGTTCTATCTACTACAACAATAGGTCGAAACAGCAAACCCAAATACAGGAACATCACTTTGAAAGTCCTTGCCCTCTCTGATCCTGCCCTTGAGGTTCCTGGAGAGGCCTACCTCGGTCCAGTAACATGAGCGAGATCCCGGGACTGTATCAGAATGTTGGTTCGACTTTCGTTACTATATTCAGTGAACTGTATGCCAATGATATTGAGAAGGATCTTCATACCTTTACTTCAACATTATTTTGTGCATTTCATTATCAAACTAGCACATTAGTTGATCATGGAACAACTATTGAAAACCTAGGCACTCCTTTACCTTAAGAGCTAATTCTTGGATTTTCCCAAAAAAAAGTGGAGGTGCAGATTTCATTATTTTGAAAGTAGTACGTACTATTTGAAACAAATTTTGGGATAATCATTTTTTGTTCGTTTCTTTAAAACTTGGTTAATGCCAAAGATGACTACCCCATGCTATATGCTCAAAGTTAGTTTCTACTTTTTATTTTCGTACCATATAATATGTCATTTTTATGTCTTGAACTTTAGACGCTTGTAACACCTTACATTTAATTCATTCACAGAATATCCATATATGAAAACGGAAAATGATAAGCGGAGTGAAATTTTGAGCAGGAAAATAATAAGACAAACACTTGGCAACGTATTATTGGATGACCATTAATTATGAGTGACCTCATAACCTATGATATGCTGTCAAATGTGTTATTTTGTTTTTCCTGCCAAAATTTTCACTCTCAATATCATTTTGCTATGAAAATAGGAAGTAAAACGACACCAGACTACCCTCTCCGACAGGAAATTTTCAAGTTGTTTAGGTGACACATCATTATCTGTCGGAGAGATCTCATGTGTGGAGCAGTTAAGTTTTAGTCTGATTTTTTAATTGTTTCTTTTTCTTTTTTATTTATTTACATTTTATTATATATTACATAGATTTTTCTTTCACTCTCTTACTCTTTCTAAATTCGAATTTATCCAGCAAACCGCTTATCATTTGTCGAAACAGAGGTCACCAAAATTATCAGCGCGTCGTGTGTTGTTATATGACTTGTCACTTCATATAGTTTCGATGTATGTATAATTTAATTATTTTTCTTTTTTCTTTTTTAATAATTCGGGCTAAAATAATAGTATTTTCCCTGCGAAGCGTGCGGTCACGCGCAAGCCGCACGAGTGATATTTTTCGTAGGTGTTTTTATGATGTTCGTGACTTTAAGGCACAGGTTATTAATTTGTTCGGTTGGCTTACGCTTTGAAGAATAGTATATTCATACATAAATCTTCACATGCATACATTTTAAATTCATGTTTAGAGGTAATCATGAACCATAAGCAATGAATATAAGTACTGCGGTGGGAATTTCCTTCATGAAAAATTGGTTTCAGCACCCGGACATCGATATTTTGTTAAGAATGGACTAGATTACTAAATACTTTTACCTGCAAGTACGGCTTAGAATCTTTATTCACTTATTCTTGATTATAATGTTCGATGCAAACCGAGTCTCCATAAGTTTCCCAAATTGTTTGATCTTACTATTAGGAACTTGATTATTTTATTTGAGATGTATGGGGTCATATTACATTGTCTGCAAGTTTCGAGGACGAAAATTTTTACGAGGAGGGGTGAATGAAATATACACAAATTAATTCCGTTACAAATTCTACGGTTTTGTTAAATTTAGCATCTCCACATCTCCTATCGGCCCAACAATAGGTAGCCACAAATGTTTGGGCCTGGTCCATTGCCAAACCAATTGATTAGAGGAATGGGCTCAATCTTGAACAAACTGCCATTTCTAATTAAAAGATAAATGGGCCGTTCCTTGACCCATTTCGGCCACTAACGAAACAAGAGTGTGGGGTAGTGGAAACGACTATGTCTCCCTACTCTCCGATAAAACTGTCGGACTATGCTGGCCACCGAGTAGTGCATGACATCCACAATCCCCGAATCTCGGCCACTTGATATTAGGCGATCCAAGTGTAATAGACATGGAAGGAGAGGCAAGAGGGTTGCACCGAAAATATTAAACCAAGTAGCTTAGAAAAGAGAGAGAGAATTTCTAGAGCTGGATTGCATTCTACAGTGTTGGGCTTTATATCAATTAATCCGTTTAATTAATTTAACCTAAAGCCCACTACCCACCTAAGCCCACCTAATCTC
>JAOYMZ010064425.1:0-12698 GCA_025802335.1 Pinguicula primuliflora
GCAACACAACAACGCACTCCCCTAGTTGTACGTGTGTATCGTCGATAAATTTGCTATATACAAGAGCAAGTCCATATTTATTCTATATCTGCTACGATCCGGAAAAATAATGCTCCCCAAAATTATGGCTATGACACCTCGATCATAATGCTATACGTCTATTTCATCACTATCATCATCAATCTGTATTAAACTTAAATGATTACTAATCGTGGAAACTTAAATGATTACATTCCCAACATCAATAACAATGTCATAGAATTCATGCATATACTGTTTGATACGAGAGAACATCCATGGCAGATGCGTATGAACTACCTAACCCAGAAACTGACAACCTATTAATTGGGAGCTCTCATATCATAGAAACATCCTGCAATGTGACTTTACACTCCCCGAATGACATCCAGAATGTGTGTATGCGAGGATGTCATCTATCAATCAGAGTCATCATAAAATGACAATCTATCTACATAGAGCAACTCTGATATGCCCCCCATAACCCAGCTTCCACTATATAGCCAACAACCTGCTGGTGCAATCTAAGCTTACGAATCTGATAATCTGAATGTATGCAGTTAAGTGGAGTGCCAACATCTATTTCACCCCTTAAAATACGTATACTTTTATGTCTTTCAAAATCTCCAATAACATTCTGAGACTCGAGACGCTGACTCTGATCCTGACTATAACTCATACTGATATCTAAAATAAATTTGTAATAACAAGAACAATAAATAAATTTAATAATAATAATTAATATTCACGAATTTAATAAATCAAATATAAAAAATATGCACGAATTTAATTCCAAATATTTTATGCATAAAAATTATTTAACAATGCATAAAAATTATGTTTCGGTAGACGGGTCTTGCTACACCTCTTCTTTACAAGTTCAAGAAATGAGATTTGTGTTTGTGGTGGTAAAAACAAGGGG
This sequence comes from Pinguicula primuliflora, assembly GCA_025802335.1. NCBI lineage: Eukaryota > Viridiplantae > Streptophyta > Magnoliopsida > Lamiales > Lentibulariaceae > Pinguicula > Pinguicula primuliflora. The sequence continues at coordinate 941 of JAOYMZ010064425.1, forward strand.
TTGGGGGCTTTATATAATAGGACCGCGCTGAAAGTTCCATCGCGTCTCCAAAGCCAAGTTCCATCGCATCTCGTCAAGTTGTGCAGGAAATACACCATGCTGAAGGTTCCGGTGCGATTCTTAATCCAGACTGAAGTATTCAATGCGGCATAACAATTTAGCATGCATAATAATACTTGTACCCTCAAATTTGATACACTTCCATAAACCTCTTACGTAAGAACCATTTGATACGTGTGATTCTAATAGATAAAATAGAATTTATAAAATATCTCAAAGTTAGAACAGGGAGCATTTGCTCATTTAGTCATGTGTTTGCCAAAAATGTACCCCATTGTTGCGGTGCGGTTGCGGACCCACATCCTTCTCGCCTGCAGACATAGTTTGGGCTGCACCCTGCTTACAGAGAATATTTCCTCCCACCTCGTTTCTTTCCTCTCTCGTCTCCTCATCTGGAGTTGAACCCAATTTCACACAATTATCTCGTCCCCTAGAATCCCCAAATAGTAGACCCCCAGATCCCACTTCTCTCACCCATGCGTCATGACTAAAGGTGTGGAAAATAGTTGAGAGCAAAATCCGGTTTCGTTAATCCGGTAACGTCACTGATTTTTTGACCGAGACTTGGACCTCCCTCTCGTCAACTCGCCGAAAATGCGTTCAATTTCTCCGTGTGAAGACGCTCTATCTTGCGGATGGTGGTGCTCTTGATTAATAAGCTTGAACCTTTGTGCCTTTCGTCACAGTAGAGATGGGGACCTTGACTTCTTCGTTTCTTGTGTATTGGTGTCAATTGTTGATTTTTACGCTTTTATATTAGGTCAAGATTTGTGCTTTAGTTACATTCTTAGCAGCGATTTGTTCGTATTGATCGTGGAGGTTGTGTGGGTTTACTTTTGGTCGGCTCGTACCAAGAAGATAAATTCCCATCAGGAGTTGACCAGAAATAACTGGACCTTTCTTCATTTTTTTTATGAAGTTTCTGTAGAATTTTGTCTGGTCTTGTTATATTTAAACAGTTGAGAATTGGGGTTTGAATTTGACAACAATTGGACTTCTTGTTTAATGCAACAGTTGGATTTGGTGTTATTATCACTGCAGTATTGGTGTAATGCTGTTGATTCAGTAAAGGTTGAAGAGGTTATAGGTTTAATTATAAACTTGTAGATTTGGATCCAGAACGTGTACTCCTTGCCGCTGGTGAATTTTCGATGGCAGAAGAGAACAGCAGTACGATGAACCTTGATCTTAATTTGGGGCCTGTTGATAATACTAGTGATGATGACAGTGTTGCAACAGGATCTTATCCAAATATTGCTATGAATCTAGAGGACTGGTTGGACGATGGTCCAGTTAGGCTCAGAGAAGTTGTCCGACCCAGAAATCATAGGTGGCAGTCATTGTGGAGGCAACTACCGATTCCCCGAGCACCGCGAAGTCTTGCACTGCAATTACTTGGTGCGAATGGCCCGCAGACTGGCGAGGGCAGTGTTCCACCCGAGGGTAGGCCTACGGAGGCTGCGAAAATCTGTGAGAATGGCACGGCTTATGCGGTTGATGAAGATCTAGGTAAGAACAAAGAGGTTGGGACAAATAATGGCAGTGAAGGGAGTTTCTTTGATTGCAACATATGCTTAGATTTAGCCAAGGAGCCGGTTGTTACATGCTGCGGTCACTTGTTCTGCTGGCCATGTCTTTACCGGTGGTTACATCATCATTCAGATGCCAAGGAATGTCCTCTTTGCAAGGGAGAGGTTACCGTGAAAGATGTGACCCCGATTTACGGTCGTGGTTGTGACAGAAGGGAGACGGATATGGATTCTAGTCTAAAGGTTCCACTCAGGCCTCCTGCTCATCGCATTGAGAGCTGGAGGCAAACAATTCAGAGGGCTGCACTTACCGTTCCTCCTATGGAGGAAATGATGCGGCGGCTGGGGAATTCGTATGATTTGAACAGGGAGTTACAAGCTCGAATCTCTGATGGGCAGCTGTTATCACCTGAGAGAAGGACTGCATTGCTCAATCGAATTCTAAGCTCCGGTGGAATGCGAAGGGAACAGGTAAATGTGGTACCATCAGCTGTTGTCCCAGACAATGATTTGAGCGATTCTGAAGGAATATACACAACAGCAACGACTCAACCCGCATCTCATAGTGTGTTGGACCTGCCAGAACCGAGGCACAACCGCCTTCTAAGACCATTTAGTCGCAGATTGAATCCCCACCGGGCTCCTTCTTTGTCGCACCTCACTCAGAGTATGGCTGCTGAGCGGCTGGTTGAGTCTTATTTCCACAGCAACCCTGTGGAAAGGAATCAGGAACACGACAGAGATTCAGTGTCCAGCATTGCTGCTGTCATACATTCTGAGAGTCAAAATGCGGATAATGCTGTGGAAATCGATTCCCGGGTATCGCGTTCTACTTCATCTTCCAGAAGAAGGAACGACGCATCAAGAATTTCAGATGTGGACAGTGGAGACTCGAGGGCACCAAGGCGGAGAAGACTGAACTAATGAGAAGAGTTTGCATGAAGAAGGATATGAAGCAGCCATTTTAGCAGGAAACTCTCTGTGCTTTCCCCAAATTTATCTGCGGCCAGCATTCTATATTTTCCATTTATACTATTCTTAACTTGCAGTCGGTACTTAAATTCGTCCCTTGTAATTGATTATGGTTGATGCCTGTTAGTTGCACATCAAATTCTCTGTGGAACGAAGATTGAATAGAATTTCTGGCTTTTTAAGCTCATTTGAAGAGGAACAAGATAACTTTAAAAGAATCTATTTATCAGCATACTTCTCTATGTTGGAGCTCGTTTAGACATTGGGTGGTCGTCCATCGCCCTACTCAGAATGCCGCTTAAGGACTCCTAAGCAGGCACTTCGGCCGCTTAGACATTAAACGGACTCTGGGGTGTCTAGGCTGGTTAGGGAGGCCCTGCGGTGCAACACTTTCTTTAACATTATTTAGAACATTAGAATCCCGAAAAATATGCAACATTATTTATTGTTTGCAACAATTTACCTATTGTATATGTATTGAAACGAAATAAATATGTGAAGATTTACAATGCACTATATCCCGGATATTTTTGCAGGCTGGTTGCTATCTCTGTATACTTTCAAAAGTGAGTTCGAAAGAAAAAGTGAAAAAAAAAATGTGCTTCCCATTTCTTCATACTCAGCATCCTGTCCAATGATTCATCATCAAGAATCGCCCTGGACGAAGCTCCTCACTCAGTATTCAACACAATCTCACGTATTTACCTTGCATGCCTTCTATGATCACGGCTTCTGGTTTAGTTTTACTAGCAATTGTGCATACAGGATCTCGTTCCAACTGTCAGGTACCCCCGGGAGGCACCAATGGCTGCAATCTTGAAAACTAAATGGAGATCTCCTCTCTTCATCAGAAACATGTAGTTTCCTGTATATTGAGGGATGACCATCCTTGCGATAATCTGTCATTCTCGTCACGTTTAGATAAGTCACCGGGGTTTTCATGTTTTTCAACACTTTCTCCAAAACAGCCATCTTCTGGGGGTAAGGAGAGAGATAAGTTTCGTTCTTTATTGGCTCCGTTTCGTGGTCGCATTGACCACCGGAGTTCCACTGGCCACCACTGCATAAAATTAATGAGTTAAACAGGAAGTGTAGATACAACAGAAAAGCACAATATTGACAACTTCTCTTCATATATTCACCTGAAATGAGATGCTGAATATCCTCTGAAGAACACAAGAGACTTGATAGGATTGATATTGGAATCTACCCATCTTCCCCAATATGTTAAAGCTTTACGAAACGCCTCAACCACGTTCAGTTCACCGTAAACATGGGTGCCCTCTTGATAATAGTCCTTCCTGAAACAACTAGGCCAGATTAGTCTCACTGCTGATATATACATTGATGAAGCCTTGTGTTTTTATTGCCTTTTTATACCCTTTTGAAGTCTTCTCATGAGTCCACCAGTGTCCAGTGTTGAAGACGATGATGTCTGCATTCTTGTATTTATCAGCAGACCGGCTAATCAGATCGAGGCGAAGTGTTTCCTTCTTCTTCCCTTTTGCATCGGTACCTTCCCATTCTTCAACCAAAAAAGGAGAGACGAAGAACTCCACCGTGCATTTGTAGTCCTATATAAGAAAGCAGTCCAGAAGAAAATTAAGCTAACTAGAAGAAGTTGTAACAGGAAATTGGAGCCTGAATGGATTTGATTAGAACTCACTTCGAAAACAAAGGAATAAGAAGCCTCTGTCCGGAAATGGTGCCTCCCAAATTCTTCATAGACTTTCTTCTCATCTTTTACAGAGTTCTTCAGCGTGCAAATGAGAGACTCCCACATATTCCTATTGAGAGAATCTCCAACAAAAACCAACCGTTTTCCTCTCAACATTTCCAGCATATGGAGTCCACTTAACCTGAACATTCAGGAGATATTTCATTCATTTGAGAAGAAATTTTTTTTGGCAGAAAAACATCCAACTGCAGAATGATATGAATTGCTTTTTTCTCCATACCAACCCTACCCTAAGCACACTTGGCAAGCTCACATGTTTATTGGGATTTGAATGAGTTGCTGAATAATAAAATTATACCAATCAAATCTATTGAATACAGGTAAAACATAAATTAATCAACAGAAAACTACAGTTATAATCCAGATTAAATCGAGATGCCGATAAGATTTGTCTACACAGTACACACCTGGGGAGGGTGCAACCCTTTGGCTTCCATTTAAGTTTATAATAGCCATCATCCGGCCTGCCATTGAGGAAACAGTTGAATTGCTCATCTATGAGGGAACAAGAACCGGGATTGTACAGCGGATAGGAGTCATCTTTCACCCAATTTCCATCAAACATATCACACTTACTCAGAGACCTTATCAGCTCATCAATTCCTGTTCCCACCTTTGTTTCGATGCCATTAATCGGTTTCTTCATCAGAGAAGAAGTTAGATTATTAACAGGGTCCTTTTTACCAATTTGATTTCCTTCATTTATGGGAGCACCCTTCACTTGAGAATCAGAGCCTGGCGATGTTTTCGCTGTCATATTTGCAGTCCTCTCAGAGTTTGTGACCTCACTCGTGCTCTGATTGGCCTTCAAGTGCTGATCTTTACCATGGAAATCTGCAGTCCGAGTCAGATTAAGCTTAAAGACTCCAGCTTTATCGTCCGGCTGGTTATTCTGGGTCTGATTCTTCTGGACATCCAAAGACCCGGAAGAGTCTTGAGGAGGAGGAGGAGCACTATTGTTCAGAGGCACATTTAAAAGAGGCTTCTGTGGCAAAACTGATGCATTTAGTATCCCTCCATTGTTGGTCCTATTTCCCATAGCAGAGTACTCTTTATGCAGAGAAGGATCGTTCTCGGCTTTACCATCATGGGTGCTGTTTGGGAAAAAATAACTGAAAAGTGAAGAAGAGTGAGATCTGTAAGATTCGTCTGAGAATATTGAAGCAGATGCCGGCGCGCTACCGTTTCCTGTTGAGAGAGTGAATATGTTTGTGAACCATGGAGACGAGGTGTTTGAAGAAGGAGCAAATGCGAGAAAGAGTGTAAAAGCCATGAAAAGAACGGTAAACCCATAAGCAACAGCACGGGTTCTCTTCGTTCCAATAATTGAGAAGCGGGATTTGAGGTCGGATATTAAAGTTCCGCCATTGATGGGTGCATATTTTGCTATATCCGCCATGTGGGGCGCCGAATTACGTCCAGTTTTTGGCACAACGAGACCAAAACCAGAATTTCTTCTTGAGATTGAATGAGGGAAATAAGTGTACGGCGAATTGCAGAGGAAAACAGAAGAGAACCCAGCGTGTGAAGTTGATTCGTTTTCGCCACTGTAAGAGGGGATAGTGTGTCCGCTGTTTATGTGTGAGAATAAGGTGGGGAGATAGAAGAATCCATGCCTGTCTGCGCGTCCTAAGGAGTAGGCGACTATGAAATCGTAGAACTAGAAAGAATTCATCGTTGAAATCCGTAAGCGTAGGATTTGAATATATAGCAGCAGCTGCTGCTTCTACACTAAAATCAGGCAACATTCTTCTCCATTGTCCCAATTCGATTAAAACATCTCTTGTATTTTGATAATATGAAAGATTAAAAAGTCAAAAAAAATACCGCCTGGATCCACATGGCCGAGCCATATTGACGACCAAAGTCTTACCCCCAGGTCACGGGGTGTCGATCCGTAGACTGATGTTGATGAGCACTCCCCTCTTTTTCGTTATTTTATGATTATATAAATTGTAAAAATGTATAAATCTTATAAATTTATAATTTTAGAATTAATATTACGGTGGCTTCACCGTCGAAAAAATTTAAAACCCTATTCCCTAAATTCAAGAACTAAACCTAATAAATCCTATGGCTAAATCCAATAAATCCTGTAGCTAAACCCAATAAACCCTAGAGCTAAACACAAAAAAAAGGGAGGAAAAGGAGGGGATGCGCAGGAGCTGCCCAAAAAAGGGTATCTTATATCGGTTTCGCGAATCGATAGTTTACGAATTCTCTATCGGTTACGGTAACGATAGCGAAAATCGATTACCGACCGAATTAGTAAAATTGATGGTAACCATCGATATTTTTTTTAAATTTACTACAATATATATAAATTCAAAAAAATAAAATCGATTCATATATCATACTTCGGTCCTCTCGTTTACTCGATTGTCCCATTATGAAAACAAAGTCCGAATCCGGCGGTCTCCTCTTTCACGGATCCAAAAAAATCCAAAAAATTAAAATATATTCATATATTATTGCTTAATGTTGACTATAAGAAATTATTTTAAAATAATTGCATTAAATTATATTATACAATATAAATTAAAATTATTACATTTAATTATTAATAATCAATGCATAATTATAATTTGAAGCAGATGATCCTCATTAGGTAACAAAATCGGACATCATAAGAGCTGTGTGGAAAAATTATACTGCCCTGAAGCCTGCATTGAGACAAATCGTCCGATATTTATAAATCGCAAATTTGATGCCGTTTACCCCTTGTTCATATAGTTCAAAATTGTCGTTGATCCGTAAAATTCACCGTTGATATAGTTATAGTCGTTTTTTCGCAAATTCGGCGGTGCTTGTCGCCAAGGACAACCAGCGAGATCTAGAAAAAAAAATTCTACCCCAAATCAAAATAAAGTTCGTCCAAAATGGATAAGCGAGCGCTAAGATTCACCATTTTGAAGTTTTCAAAGAAATCAACACAATTGTTGCTGTCAAAATTTAAAAAAAAAAGTTCATAACTGCCGTTACCGAGTACCATCGATATCGGTTGCCGATATCCGACGATATGAGTAGCGATAACCGATTTGCTGTTACTGACCAAATTGGGTCGATAACGGTAAGCAGTCGCCGGTCGATAGATTTACCGACCGGCCGACACCCTTACCATAGACCCCACCACCGTCAGGTTTTCGTGTCCGATCTTCCTATGTCTGAAACATCGACGGAAGTGACACACACATGCCGCCGAGTTAACCTTTATTAGGTTGGAATGTACCATACCAAATTCATACATATATATAATCAACTTAAATAGTAACATGATGCTATAATCTATCACATACCTGAAGTATGCTATATCTTCTTATTTAAATTGATTCACATACGCACACCTGCATACACGAGGCCCGAGCCTGTAGTAGGACCATGTCTTTTTTTTTAATATGGTATCAAAATGGACGATCTACCATGTGAGTGCGTTTCTAATATGTTACATTTACAACAAGGACTAATATTGGTCATGTTCCTCACATTATTATCATTTTTTTTCTTATTGTTCATCACATTATGTATGCATTACAACTAAAAAGATGGAAACTTTTCGAATTATGGGTGTGGAGCATTGTTATGCCGACACGAGTTGAGGCAGAAAAAGCAGAAGAAGATTTTGTGGTTGTGAGGAGAAGACAGTGAATGATCACATTAACTCAAGGGTCAGGTCAAGCGGGTGTCCACCCAAATTAATATCCATCTACGCTTTCTTTCCAGCCCATTCTGATGGATGTAGAATAATATTTCATGATTCAAATTTCAATTTATAGCATCTGTTCACCCCTTTATCCTCTGCTTCTTTTCAAAGTTGATCACATGACTACGTTTCACACAATGAAAGGAGCAAAAAATAGATAAAAAAATAAAGAAAAGAGCAAATGAAATCATAACATAGAAAAAAAAATCGTAACATAGGACTTAGGTTAGGAGGGGTTATGTCACCAAGTCGTAATGAATCACAATATGACTCACTGGAGCCTTACTATTGTTATATCATTAAAAAAAATTACAAAAGACAATCGGCTCCCTCCACTAAAAATTTTGCAGAATTAAAACTACAATCAAAACTGTAAGGTATGGAATATTTTCATACATGATTTAATTTCGATTGATTATTATAGATACATTTATGTGATATTGAGGCCTGAGAATACTATTTCTACCCAGCCGCCGAGACAAGAACTCGGGCCCGATAAATATAGAGGCCTCATGACCATGAAGAGGAGCCGCCAACCTTTTTTTACTACTCTCCCCTTCACTGTTCGGAGGGTTTGAAAACCTAGAGGTAAAACCGACCACACAGGGACATACGGGAAGGTTGTATAAAAGCTCATAGTTGCCTCTTCCGCCGCAGGACATTCGGGAGTGCGGGAACAGGAGTGAAACCAGATCTTGCAGATTCGAGGGAGGTGATTACAACGAGGTAGGAAGATTTTGCCTGCATGTGTAATGTGCTTGCTATGTGAGGTCGTAATGTGAGACCTTGTGTTGAAATTATGCGACGTTGATACGTCTTGAGTGTTTCTGTTATGTTTATGGTTGATTTGGGTTGTTAACACAAATTGATGACCTGGTTTAAGTGCTTACACCTATGAGGCCGTTGGGGTATATTTCGGTTGAATGTTGCGGACGGAAAGGAGGGTTTGAAGGTTGGAAATCAGACGATGTCTTTTAATTCTGGTGAGATGAATCGTCCTACCATGGCAGCCGAGCGATTTGAACCATTGCACTTTTGGTTAGAGGTCCTCATGTCTGACCATGGGCAGGGGAGCGGAGCGATGCAAATTGGGAGAGGGAGGTCCGGTTGTAGGCGGGTGCGGTGGGGTAAATGCCGTTCACCGGTCTCGAGGTGTTCGACGTTTCCTCACCATTTTCAAGCATTTTTGGATGATCATCCACGTGAGGTTGCTGAGATTGAGAGCAGGGAAAGGAATGTGATGTTCTACATTTTACTCTTCTTATTCGAATTGAGATTATGCAGCTATGTTTGTGACTCTCTGTGGCATGAAATGGATGAAACGATAATTAACTTGAGTAGTTAATATTCATGCCGTATGTGTTTAATTGTGTGAATTGGTTGTCTTTGGTTGGGGAAGTGTTCTTAAATATGCTAGGCCAAGTCGTTAAGTTTTCGTACGGGCCGCATGTTGAATTCTTGATTTGTTAAATGGATGCTTATGTTTCCAAGGAGAAAATATAAAGTTGGACTAGACTATTTTACAAAGAAAAACTTCATGAGTACTGAATGTTTCTAATGATCTTCGTTGTCTGGTTGGGCAATGGGCCACTAAAACACTTTTGATAAAATTAAAACTTACTGCGCTTATGATATGATACATAAGTGTGTGAAAATGGACATGTTGAAGTTTCTGTTATGTGTATCTTCCTACTGGGCCCTTGTGACTCACGGTTCCTGCTTGTATAAAATCTTATTTGCAGATACAGATGCGCCAGCTGCTGAAGGTGGTAACTAGGCTTTATGACGGACTTTAGTACTTATTGGGCCTTTTGTTGTCTTACCTTAGTGTGGTTACACACATTTGTATTAGTAACGACTTTTGATTTGTTTTGGGTATGCTACGGGGAATGTATGAATAAGTGCAGTAGACCTTGTACTTCGAACTATTTGGTTTATTTAGTACTTATGATGGTTTGTATTTATGGATTTCTGGGCTCAGCTGTGGGTCATCGGCCCACACTGCCATAACGGACTCGAAATATTCGTATTTCATAAATTGGGTTCGTTACATTTTGTATTAGAGCGAGGTTTTTCCAACTTAGCAATGAAAAATTTCTAGGTCAGCAGTATTATAGGAGGGTTTATGTGGCCTTATGTGACCCTCTCTGTTGATACAGGTTATGGTTGGCCGATGAAGAATGCGTATCAGATCTGCCGCCGAGGAGGTACCGTCAGCCACTACAGGGGCAAGTGATGATTCAATGCTCTCTGCTGACCCAACAGTACTTCAGGGAGTGACAATGGTGATCGGGACTAGTGGAGAGCAATCGGCCCCCTCTCCATCTGTACAGGTGATGATGATTCTGGCTGAGGCTTTGTGTGTGCTCATCGCTATGGCATCGACATACATGACTGGGACTTCATCCACCTCACTTACTGATAGCGCACCTGTGGTTACCGAGCCAGTGACCCTCTTGGCCCGGGGGAGTCTTCGTTTTCAGCAGGAGGCTGTTAGAGTTAATTGTCTCATATCGATTACAAACAGATAAATGGACTAGTATATAATCATAAGTGTTGTTTCACCCTATTGCCTTGGTACCTTGGCTTTTAAGAGTGTAAGCCCACAATCATAAATATTTGTATTTCATAAATTGGGTTCGTTACATCAGATAAAGCAAGGTAAGGACTATTCCGATTTTTTTCATTAGTTTTGGAGCTTTCTTCTAACTTGTGTTCATGTGTATTACTGCAGGTTCACAAGAGAGCCTTTGCTGTCTTGAAGCTTTTCATGTGTTGTTACTGAAGAAGATTTTTCCATTACACATTTGCTTTTCTTCAATCCCGCCACCTCTGGAGCAATTCAGTTGTAACTCACCAGCATGAGCAATCCAGCCAAGTTTATCAATATGCCAGCGATTAGTATCAGTTTCATAACATCACTTAAACATTGATCAAAACAGTCATCCGTGGGACTTCAGACGGAGGTGAGCACTAGAGAGCTAGCAGTCACCTCCGTGTGTGAGACTGGATGCGATAGATTCATCATTTCCATGAGCAGTCGAGATGATAAAATCCTCCAAGATCATCGTGTTGCTGCGCATTTTCGACCAGATGCGAAGTTGAGACTTCCTCCCCATTTTTGGATCCTCTCATGACGAGAATACTGACCTTGACTGGGACATAAGGATCCCATATACACATAAACAAATGTTTTTTTGGTGCTTTGGGCCTTATTAAGTTCCAGGCAGAGTAGAAGTTGAACTTACCGCCCTGTCTAATTCCCAAAGTGCCTTATCTTTACCTCCAAGAATAGGGGTCTGCAGTATTTTTTCCTTCAGCTGTGTGGAGATTATTCCAGGAAGGCACCATCCGTTATCCAAGATAATGGAGTTCACTAGAGCAGATGTATCCTGGACAGGGAAAGATGTCTCTTCTGGCAGCCATCTATCACAAGAGACATTAATACGTTCATCATTCCCCAGAAACCACCTTATGTGTTTAGTCATCAGCCCCCTGATTGCTAACATCTTCTTCCAGTTATGCGAGTTACAGGCTCTAAATGCATATGTTAGATGCATTTCCCTTTTCCCATATTTGATTGACATGTATTTAGCCAAAATGGATGCTCCCTGCACAAATTGCCACCACAGTTTCATAAGTTTCATAATAGCAGCTGAGCATATATCTTATAACCTTTGAACTCCCAAACCACCCTCTTCTTGTGGCAAATAAATTCTCTTCCGAGAAATCCAGTTTCTTCTCTTTTTTCCGTCTACT
>JAOYMZ010064436.1:0-12695 GCA_025802335.1 Pinguicula primuliflora
ATGAGGGTGGGTACGGTGCTTTAGCACAGCACCACTATAGGGTGCATACCAAACGCCGGCGTTGGTATGCACCGGCCCCAGAAACGCCGTCGTTTCTGGGGCACCGTATAGTATACGGTGGAAAAACCACCGTACCCACCCCACACACCCTAAGGTGTAGCAGTGGTTGTGGTTGTAGCAGTATGATAAGTGTATCTTCGGTAGATATTCAATGGTAATCTTCAGCTATCTTTGAGCATGGGAAGTAGATATAAGAGACTAAGCAACATGGTGCTCATAAAGGGAACCAGAAAGCTTCAATCCATATAAGTTCAGTCGTCAATGTTTAGGCTTGGTTGAGAAAGTGAAGGGCCTACATGAGACGCTGAATGTAATGAGGAAAGAGGTCATCAACCCGATGAACTGTCTATTCTTTTTTTTTGATAACGTATAAAACCCTGAAATAGGCTGTAAACCATAGTAGAGAGGTAAGCCACACTTTGTCAATTCATATGTGACAAATTCATGTGGCTAAGGAGAATTGAAGCCATGATCTTTGAGTACAATTATCACTCTTATAAATACTAGGTCAACCTATCTTTGACATGAAATGTCTCTTCTAAACCAAACCTTTGCTATTTATTTATACAAAAATGATAAGTGACCAATTTTTTAGACCAATTTTTTGAACTAACTTTTCGATATCATGATTTTTTGGTTGCCGAAATTAAAAAGGTAAGATCGATTTTGGAATCCTCACATCAAATGTGTTTAGGAACCGGTCGTAAACTTTCATTTTGGCACTCGTAACACACTATTTAAGTTTAGAGTTAAGTTTGTTCCTCTTAAAAATTAAAATACTTATTTAATAGGATTTTAGTTTTTTCGGTGGCAAAATCGCCGAAACCGAAATCCTTGACTGGTTCCGACATCATTTCGGCGTGAGAATTCCAAAACCAGCATTACTTTTTTATATCAACAACCAAAAGACCACGATTTCGAAAAGTTGGTCACCTATCATTTTCCTTATTCATATTTACTTCATTAGAAATAGATTGATTGAGATATAAACTTTTGCATATTCTTGTTTACCTACCAGTTAACTTACATATACTTGTTTAACTGTTCCTTTAACATTGACCAGACCTCAAGACCAGAGTACAATGATATCCTTGTGAAGAAGCCTGGTGGATCTGATTGGTGGCCTTAATAGGCGGAAAGAAGCATCACCAGACAACTATCTCCATCCACTCTAAAGCTACAAAAGGTCTCACGCGTGTAGTTTTCTCCTGTATTATTACAAGTTGTTCGGAGATGATCGTGCATATGCATACTCCTTTAGCAATGCTTTTAAATGCCTATATCAACCTGGCAAATTGTGATGGCTTCAGATATCCACTCTAAAGCTACAAAAGGCTATATGACATGTACTTTGCTCTTAACTGGGTTCAAGCTGGCAAATTGTGATGGCTTCAGATGCCCATGTTTAGTTTTGATATATATGATTTTGCTCTCTCTTTTTTTTTCTCTAGTATTAGGGTTTAGGTGGGTGTGGGTGGATGGGGTGGGAGTGGGGGGTGTCTTCCCCCTGGCAAACATATGCTTAACTTTGAGTACAAAGTGTTGAAATGGAAACTGGAATCCCTTTCATTTTGCACACAGAGAGATTCACACTGATAAAAAGTATAACTAAAAGGATCGCTGAAGGGAATAATAGAAACCGGGTGGGGGCAAAAAAGTGAAGTGACAACAGTCTACATGTAGGCAACAAGCATGTGTTTTATGATTTAGGGTCTAATTCCTACAAGGACGAGACCTGTATAACTTACAATTACGCTTAACCCCATCTTTGCGTGTAGAAGGATCTCTGTTTGAGAAGTGGATCGCCTATGTTGCTTAGGCGCCCGCTTAAGCACTAATATGTTATTCTCCGCCTTGCCCGAATTACCGCTTTGGCTGCTTAAAAACCCGCTTAGGCCGCTTAAAAATCCGCTTAGGCTGACGAATATGCCACTTAAGTGCTGAACGGGGACCTGACCATTCAGAGTCCGCATAGTGTTTGAGATTAGGCCATAACTGAGGATATGTTGACATGCTGTATCTGACCTCTGAGATTTCATGCAAAAAAATTTTTTTCCATACAATTGAGGCAGACGGCCAAAAATCCAAAAAAGTGCTCAAGTGCCCCTTCACGGAGGCATAAATTGGAACAACATAGTACTATATCCTGAGCAAACTGGAATTGAAGCTGTTGTCCTTGACTTGCCTGCAGCCCCGTCTGAACTGGAAAAAAAGTGGACGGATGGCGTGGGGCGAATTTTTGGCTCATTACTCATTTGCCGCTCCATACTACCCGGTGTAGCCTGAATATCTCCCAGCATGACTCCTAATCCGGCGTGTCCATCCGCCCCCCATGCGTGCAGACCACCAAGCTCTCCTCCGTCATCCCCCGGGTGCAACAGAGTGGAGTCATAGCTAGGTTCAACGGCATGAAGACTCTGTGGACGAAGATTCGGCTGATAGGGATCCGAGGGAAGCCTATTCGCCCTTGTAATAAAAGATGAGATGATATCACTATGCTGAAGGTCAATCCCTGTGATATCAACCGTGAAATCAGGGAGCCGCGTTATGTCTAGCTCAGCACACAAATGTTTCTTGCATTTTGAAGAGCCTTCAGATGGTCAGAACAGCTATCTCTCAGTTACTACCAACAATTAAACAAATGTTTCAGTTTGGAGAGGCCAGAGTCGATAGCAGATCAAAACTAGAGCAAATCAAATCCAACGAAACGGTATTCATCTACGGTAAAGAGAGCAGTTTGATGAACTTGATAAGTTAAAAGTTCAAAAAACATGTAAAAGATTACCAAATTTTTGCATCACATGCTCCATGACCACAGACTGCTATTCCGCAATACTGCATCTTTAGGTTTCTGGCATCACCAGCGCTTCAGATGTAAACAAAGATGCAGATTGAAAGCATCTTATGTGGGGAAACGACATTATCTGGTCTTCAACAAGATGAAGTTCATCAGTTTTACCACAAAATTGTATTGACATTACGAACTAACTACGCATCTATCAAACCCAACTAGACCAACTGGTTAGCTGGGTACCTTCCTATGTGGAGTAAGGTTCGGTACCTTTGTCTATCCAAAAAAAAAAAAAAAACTAACTACACATCTGACCCTAATTATTATTAAAGTCAAATCTCAACAAAACAAAATCTCCAGAGGAAAAAGAATAGACTCAAGAAGCTTCTCCACTTCCGTACCAGTGTCATGAACCATGACTCAGGGTTACATGGAAGAGCGGGCTCTAGATCATCATATGTTTAAGATGAAATCAAGAATATTAATTTGAAAACAGAGCAGAGTAAGATCCATAACTATAAGGACTGGGCCATTACCTCAATGTCCAGTGGCCAACTCATTTTACCCCCCACAAGCAGCAGAAGCTGAAGCTGAAGCTGAAGCTATCCTCAACAGAAAACAACTTATCAACCTGCACTGTCAGACTTCCTGCTGTACAATAATTAACTAATAGCGAAAACCCACGGCCAAATAACATAACTAGCGAGAAACATCTATGTACCTGGTAGAACATACATAATAGTTACATGATAATAAAATGACATGCCATAAGAATCCTAATAGTTTGCTCTTAAGTTCTCATAACCTAAATAGTGATCCTTATGGCAGAGACATATAACATGAAATTCTCAAAAATTGATGGCTAAGAATTTCACGAGGAACAGTTGAACGGATAAAAAATTGGTTCCATAAAGACAATGTCAAACCTAACTATACCTGCTGTGTAAGAATGAATCCATAAGACCGTATAAGTTATACAAAGATATCAGAGAGATTGAGGTCAGAAAAGATGTAAATTCGTTACTGGCTCACAATGTTATGAACATTTGCAGATTTATACAACTCAGCAAGTTTAAATAAGTCAATCTAATCATTTGAACTGCATGCATATTCAGACGAACAGATTGACTTCGAAATGAATTCTATACATCTGCAGCCATGGATTTACAAGGAGCTGTTATTTATCTTCCAAAAGGTTGGAAAACCCATAACTTAGTTTCATTCGGAAGAAGATTGTATCACTCTGAGTCAATGTTACTATCACCAGAGGGTTTCTGTCTGGACTCTGTCAAAGAGAGACGCCGGTTACTTGTCGAACCAGCTTCCACGAGTGCATCTGGAGAGAAACTTAATGAGGCCGTTCCTAATGATGATGCCAAAAAACGACGAACAGCTGAAGAGTCAGTTGATGAAGCAGCAGCATCATATGCAAAAACTCTCATTGGGTGGTCATATTTGCAACTTGGACCAAACTTGCAGATTCCATACCGAGAGTAGAACACACACAGTGGCTCACCCTAAAACCAACAAATCAGAAACAAAGTACATGACCATAACATCTGGATCATTTTTATTACAAGGTTGCTACCTAAATGAGAAGAAAGTACAGTTAATTGTTTCACTGATTAGCTTAATCATATGCCTTGCAAAGAGGTCCTTTATGCTCTATAACAGATTGAGTTTATCAAGAAACAAATACCCTCCAAATATACATGGATTGGTTTAAAGATATCTTAAAAAAGATATGGAATGACTTACCTGCCGTAAAGGAAGTCCAATTGGACTCAAGACACAGTCAGGGGCAGGGATAATTCTGTCTCTAGGATGATGAAATTTACACACTGCACCGAATTTGCAGTCCCCAGTCTTCATGTAAAACTGGCACTCCGGTTGGCCAGGTCTCTCAGGAAATACATTGTCCTTCTGGACTGCATAATATCCCATGGGCACAGGACCAGAATGAAATTGAGCTCTAATGGTTCTAGCTTGACCCTGGTCTGAAGCATCATCATTTTGGCTATTTGGTGCTGGCGGGTGTTGGTTGTCCGAAGATAAAACTGAACCCATCCGACCCTAGAAAAGAAGCCATGGGACAAGGACTTCAGATATCCAGTGTTTTAAATGGGATTTTAATGCAAAAAATAATTGATCATGCACAGAGATAAGATAAGATTTATTTAGAATCAACGGTTAGTTACATAGTATAGACAAAGATAAGATGTGCACTTCAGAAAGATCTTTATGCACATATCATTCCATAATCGCCGCAGTACTAAACAAAGAATTGACATTTAAACTAATTACATCCTCAAGAAGATAATCTCAACACCAACAGCTTCGAGTCCGAGATTAATGCACAGCTCATATAAGTAACAAATATGCAAAATGTAGAATTTTTTCTTTTTACTACGAATCTCCCAACCAAGACCGAGTCCAAATTAATGGTACAATTCAATCTCAGGAGGAAGTCATAATGTTACCTCTCTCAACCGCATTGTCTGAGAGTGGAAAAAAACTGTCGTGAACTAAGTCCCAACTGGAGAACAGTACACAACTATTTTTTGGGG
The DNA here is from genome assembly GCA_025802335.1 of Pinguicula primuliflora. Classification (NCBI taxonomy): domain Eukaryota; kingdom Viridiplantae; phylum Streptophyta; class Magnoliopsida; order Lamiales; family Lentibulariaceae; genus Pinguicula; species Pinguicula primuliflora. The sequence goes on from JAOYMZ010064436.1 coordinate 5,419, forward strand.
AGAAAGCCGAGGATTTATATGCTTTAAGTTATGAGGGGGTTACAAAGAAGTATATAGCAAAATAATCAGCAAGCTGGATCTAAACAAAAAGATTACCCGGGTACAGGAAATAACATTCTAATTCATTATTTGATTATTATCCTCACATGTGAAAACCTGAGACCGAATCATTTTGATTTCAGGAGGAAGTTGTAATATTAACTGGAAGAGAGTACAGACTTCTCTGAATCCTCATTGATATAGTTCGACAATTCATATTCTTTCTTCAAAGTCATCTAATATCATGATTTTGCCTCAAATTGGTTCTCCTTCCTTTAACAGCAAACCAGTGCTTTACCTAAACATGGTCATACTGCTTCTGCGCCTTTTGATCATGATATTTAGTTGACTGATGAACCTGTGTGGGATACTATAACATCCATCTAGTGGAGTGTTCCATTTTTAGGCTCTTAAATATATTTTGGTTCCCTAATAAAAAGAACATACTTTTAACCACAAAAAAGCAATGAGATGCAAGAGAATAAAAAACTAAGAGCGTGGAAAGTAGATAATTTAAAAAGATTACACCGTATGTATTCCATGTTGGGACCGACAATACTCCCTGTGGCATAACCAGAGGGCCATAACTCGAAGGGCTTTGCCATCTTGGACTAGGGATATATGAAGCCCTCGTTAATGGATATGGCGCCGGATTAGTAGGATATACAGCAGAACCCCGTAATGGAACCATCATATTAGACGGCTGAGGATGGTTGAATTTACAAGTACTTCCATATTTGCAGATGCCATGTCTCATATAATATGCACATTCTGTCTCGCTCTGCAAGATATGCGATGAGAAAATTAAAGAAAACAATTCCGTAATAGATCACAAAGAATGTGAAGATCTGACAGTTAATATAAGTAACCGAAACCATACGATAAAAAAAAAGTGTCCTAGACAAACGACAAGGTGTTTTCAGAGTTCAAAATGTCCAGTTGGTATAATCATGTAAAAAGTGTTGACAACATAACTTGCTGTTTTCCATGCGAACACTAAACCACAGTGACTTTTAGGTTTAGCTGGTCCAACTTAATTATATCATGCCTCTCTCAACAAGGATCACTGATCCAGTATGCTCGTCTGGCATGCCTTAGATTGTTACATTTCTCTGAAGTCATTCCCAGCTATGATTCCAATTACAAGAGAAAACTACATTTTTCACAATTAAGAAATTAAACATATTTTTATGTATAGCATAAATTATAAGTAGTTTGATGACAGTCAAGGACCACAACGATCATTCAACGGATAGTAAATGCAATACGATTCAATATCTTACACGAAGTAAGTCTATGAATTATTCAACGTAAGTATAAGAAATACAGTCAAGAAAAAGTGATGATAAAATGTCCGAACCGGGCGAAGTGGATAGCCAATAATATTTAGAGCAACTCTTCCAGCAATACCAGCTTTATCGGGAGGATGATGAAATTTGCAAGTGGCGCCGAATTTGCAGGTCCCCGTTTTTATGTAATACTATAAAAACAATTAGAAAATCCCCAATGGAGTTATCAAGAAAAATGACAAAGAAACAAAGAGCAGTAGCATCACAGCCCTTTTTCCCTTTTATTTGAGAGGGAAAAGAAGAATAAAAGTCAACACAAGCATCCAGGATCCTAGATAATCACAAGATGCTGTGACAATACCAGCAGAACCAGGAAAAGTCGATTTAATTGCTGCCGAAAATAATTGTTAACAATAAACTGTACCACACCTGACATTCAGGCTGTCCAAGCCTTTCAGGATATTCGCCTTTCATTCGTGCTGTAGCAATGGCCTGGAGTTGAATTTAGATATCTAATTAGACCGAGATGCCCATTAAAGTTAGAAGACTCTCAGAAAATAAATGATAAAGACGCATATATGCATCGGAATAGTGAGTGTTGGTCTATTTTAACTTCTGGTTAATCAGGTCTAACGTGTACCTAACACTATTGCCACCTTCTACCCTGGAAACTAGACCTAGCAACCTATTGCAATGCTTCAGAAATCTAAAACTTGTAATTTTATGTCACTGTAGAGGTATATCAGCATGCATTCCACTAGAGAACAAGATATTTACAACCGACTCAAAGCGCAATCCGCACACCATACCAAGTTCCTGTTGGCAGGGTGGTTAAATCGGCATGTAGCACCAAATCTGCATAGCCCTGTCCGAATATAGTACGAACAATCTGGTTCACCTTCGCGTACAGGATAATGCCCAGAATCAGTTTCTTCCATGGTCTTTGTAGTCATTTCCCATATAACATCTGGATTAGCATGTCGTCAGTTTGCAAGATAAATGCATTAAATGCAAGAATGTTTGTGACACTGTGCATCAAACATGCTCACCAGGACTTATAACCGGCATTACGAATGTTAATGTCTTCCTATCAATGACTTTTGACGAATTAAGGACGTCACAAAACCTGTCCACTCATATGATAACTGCAAAGAAACCTCAAAATCCCTAGGTTCATTATGCACCTGAAATTTTAATGATTACTATATTTTACTTGTTCAATAAACAAGTTCCGGGAAATCTATAATTTCCTGAAACAGGCAGGTCCGCAAGTGTAGAACTAACAGTGGAAACCAGGATTATGGAGAAAATTCAAAGATAGTTCAGCAAGGATCAACTGTTGCACTACGAAGATAAGCATGCAGCAACTTCCAGGTAGCAATCATTCACAAGGGAAGAAAATAGGCGAAACTAAAAGGGGGAAAAAGAACGATCTTTGACAATTTAAAATTAATTGACACTATTGTTACCATATGGACATATAAATTGCTTAAACTGGAAAAGCAACAGCTACAAGTGGCATGCACGATACGCAGCATGTAAGAGTCCGTGATTTCCAACAACCCCGGACTAGTACCACAACTCCACAAGTAGCTACCAGCGATGATCTCGAACACATTTACTACAAAGTATCAAACTTTCAGCTGATGTATGCCCGGAACCCTAGTGTAGTTTACCCAACGCCACAAATAACTGATACCAGACCTCTTACAAGTGACAAAAAAAAATTAAAATAAAATAGGCAGGTGGGTTGATGTACACTAAGTGAATGCCAATGAGAAACAGCGCGATCGAACCGTAAGGAAAATAAAAAATAAAACACATCACCACAAAATCGCACGATACCCAAGCTATCTGCGGCAACAAACACGATAAAACCGAAGCAACAACGAAAAAAATCGTACCTTGATGCTGAGGGTATGGGTGTATGGAAGACGAAGCAGAAGGGGCAACAGCAGTGACCGACACTCTCGACATAGGAAGTCAGCAGCCACATGAGATGTCGTTATCACACCCAATAAAGCAGTCTTCAAAGCTCCATCATCTGTCCGGCCCCAGGCGCACCACCCAGTCGCTCCCCCCGAGTGCAGAGATGGGTAATCTGCAATAATTCTCCGTTCAGCTTCTTATGGGTGATGAAAATGGTGATGGGAATCAGGAGTGGAGAGAGAGATGGTGGTGTGCTTAATGGCGATTTCTCTCCTCCACAGAAAGGGAAAAAAAGTGATAAAAAAAATCAAATAAAAGGACGAGAAGGAGAGAATAAAAATCAACCAACCAAAACTCACTCGACGCTCATGTACTCCGACACAGCCAGCGCGTGGAAATTCATTCCCGGTTACCGCGAGTGGGAATCAGCTCGCACTTGTCTGTCCTAGACTGTAGTTGGAAGCGATGTCCGAACACAATCAAATAGGGGCGATACTATCATTATTGAATCTTAATCTTCATTAAAAATATTGTGACATTTCAGATTCATTAATTACATCGTCTACTTTGCTAAAAAAAATTAATTACATAATCAAATCTTTTCAAAGAGTAATTGACCTCAATGGATTCAAATACTCTTGAGCCGGTCAAATACATCTGGTCAGGTGTGAATTAATTTTCTATCGTGATTTGTTGAGTATTGTGGTAAATATTAAATTTATATACTCGGTAGAGTTCTCTACGTTATAAAAAAAATTATCCAATTTTGCATAAATTTTCTAATCTCGAATACTATATCTCAATACAAAAAATATATATATATATATATATCCCAATTAAATTTTTTTTAAATACATGTGTGGCTCAAACAGCCATTAAAGTTGCGAAAAAAAAAAGAAACCAAAGTCGAAAACGCCATTCGTAGAGAACGTTCATGGCAGATCAAAAATAAAATAAGCTAAAGTAGTAGAGAGCTCTCTGTCTGGCACATCAAGATGAGTCAAGCGTGCATCCAGTGGTTGATCCTGTGCAGGAGTACTGTTGACGCGAGACAAGGTACTTGAATGCAATGTGTGTGAGACAGGAGCAGTGCCAAAGGATGCATCTGGACCTGTTGAGAATAGATACGCCAGAGAACCTTGTTGAAGGGATTCCCAGTTAAGAATATTATCCACCGGAAGTATAGCATTGAAACGAAGGTCTGCAGCCTCTCCGAAGATTGGTTCCTCCAAGGTTACATGAAGAAGACGAGGGGGCAGGCTCAAAGCTGCCTTGGCTAAGTAATCGACAGTGACATTTTGTGATCTTCGAACGTACTTCAGGACATATGGTGAGCAAAGATCCAACGCCCGTTTGGTCAAGGAGATCAAGCTTTGATAAGGCAAGCTCTTGGTCCCAAGAGTGTTGCTAATGGCTATAGTGCTGTCCAAGAAGAAGGAGATGTTGTGTTTTTCGATGCTATACAACAAAGTTGCCCCATAGTAAAGTGCTCAAAGTTCCGCTGCAACTACAGAGCAGACGCCGATTCTGATAGAGAACCCGATTAACCATGAACCAGAGCTGTCACAAAGCACCCCACCTCAGGAAGCTATACCGGAGTTCCTACATACCGTGCTGTCCACAAACAGTGCGGCAGATGTGGTGACAGCAATTTTGAGCGGGGGAAGCACACCAGAGAGAACTGATGTAATTGAAGTCTTCTCACGATGAAGCCATTTCTTAGCTTCCCAAAAGTAAGCTAGGATGGACACACTTAGACTCCTGCTTGTGGTGTCTTTACCTTGGAATAAGGCTTCATTCCATGCAGTCCATAGCTTCCAACATGTGATGGCAAAGAGATTGCGTCAGTCCTGCGAAAGAGACACACACGAAATGTTGTTAAATATCCATTCACGAAGGGAGAGCATGCAAAAGAACATTGAAGGCAAGGGATGCCTTAAGGATAACCAAACTTCCCTGCTTTTGTCACAATCACGCAGAATATGAAGGATTGTTTCATTGGCTGGGCAAATGTAACAATCCGGCTCTTGTGTGAGACCTCTTTTATGTCGGAGATTATTTGTCCAAAGCGCTTCATGGAGGACCCTCCAAATAAACACTTTCGCGTTTTCAGGTATAGTGAGAGACCAAATCTTGTGCCAAGGATGTGAAGAGGAGGTTTGGTGAGGAGCTGAGAATAGATCCCTGGCTGAGCTGCATTGGAAGATGTCGTTGGACGAATGAGCCCGAGAGCGAGAATCTGGTTTCAACGGCTGATGAGGGAAGCCATGTATAGAGCTTCACCACGTTCCAGAGGCCATTTGGCAGCACGAGACTTGATACCGTACATGCCACGTCTTCTGGAGACAATATGGTAAGAGCTAAATGATGTAAGGGCCGGTTGAAAGGAAACCAGAGATCTTTCCAGAAAAGTACTGAGAGGCCATTTCCAATCACCCACCTTGCCCCTTGTTCTACTAGGCTTGAGAGACGAACCAGGTTCCTCCATACGGGAGAACCACGAATGGTGCCCCTCTGCTCAGGGTAAGGGAGCTGATCAGTGTTATACTTGGCACGGAAAACTTGTACCCATAGTTTATCCGGAGAAATAACGAAGTCCCATGCGAGCTTGAGCATGAAGACTTGGTTTGTAGTTCGAAAGCTTTGGATCCCTAAGCCTCCCTGATCCTTCCTTGTGCAGATCTTCCTCCAGGCTACAAGAGGTTGTTTTGTTTGATCCGATGACCCACTCCAAATAAACTCTCGGACTATCTTGTCCATGTCATCACAAGTAGATAATGGAAAATGAGCAGCTTGCATAGGGTAAAGCGGTATCGTAGATAACACCGATTTACTAAGCACGAGACGCCCCGCCATCAATATTTTCCTATTCCTCCAAGATGAGTTCTCCTTCTCATCTTGGCCGGAAAGGAAGCATAAGTGTCTTTGGTTATTCTGCCATTAATCAAGGGAACCCCAAGGTAGATGCCAAGGTCATCAACTCTTGTAATCTGCAGTTCAGATTGAATTTCCTCCGCTACCACCTGAGCAGTGTTCGGCGAAACCCATAAAACTGACTTTGAATGATTCACCATTTGGCTAGAATATATAGAGAATATCTCCAGGATCCTATGAATATTTGAGGCTTGCTCCGGAGTGGCCTCGGCGGATGCCAAATTCTGATATGTGATCGTCGGATGACGGTCAAATGGGTCAAATTCACAGACGGGTATAACAGGTCGGATCTACTTAAACACGCAAATATTATCATTTAATCATGACCGTCAGATTTTAATTCAGTGACCACAAATAGGATTCAGCGCATAAGATTTTTTAATCGGGGGACTAGAAATTTTTTTGTCTAATCTATATCATTAAATTAAAAATCTAACTGTCCATTTTAGAAGCTCACCAGTCACATATTACAGTACATATGTAACATTTTAATACCACACCATATAGCAAAATTATATTTTTGGTCAGAATTAGAACTTCACCCCTAATTCCAAAACAGTTCCAATGAGCAAAGGCATGGTAAAAACTTCATTTATTGTCTTTGGCTAGGGCTGTAAATAAACGCGAGCTCGAGCTCGGTTCGTGAGCTTAACGAGCCGAACTCTGTGTTCGAGCTCGGTTCGAGCCTTTTCGCGAGTGGCTCGCGAGCCGCTCGCGAACGAGCTCACGAACACGTTTGCAAACAGGCTCACGAACGAGCTCACGAGCTTTTTACTATTTTTTTATTTTTATTTTTATTTAATATATATATATAAATTAAATAATATAATATTATTATATTAATGTTTGCGAGCGGCACGTTAAGGGTTTGCGAGCAAGCTCAAGCTCGTTAAGCCTGTTCCGAACACAAGTTCGGGCTCAAGCTCGTTAAGTTTAACGAACCAAACGAACGAGCTTTTAACGAGACGAATACAAACTTGTTCACAAATAGCTCTATTCGTTTATCGCCCTATCTTTGGGCTAATATAAATGATTAAATCAGAAAGCAACTCCACCTATAGAGTGATATAGAATCCTCTGAACGGG
>JAOYMZ010064447.1:0-28622 GCA_025802335.1 Pinguicula primuliflora
AGATGTGCCTTCAACCGGAGCTTCTGTGGGGGCATCGCTCGTGGGGACGGGCGGAGAAGAGGACTCCACATCCGGCGAGTCTGCAGCGGTGCGGAGGCCGGAGTGGCGGCGGCGGCAGGGCTGGTGGCATCAGGTGTCGGAGAGAGAGAAGATGGGCCTTCAACCGGAGCTTCTGTGGGGGCGTCGCCCGTGGGGACGGGCGGAGAAGAGGACTCCACATCCGGCGAGTCCACGGCGGCATCGGGTGCGGGTGCGGAGGCCGGAGTGGCGGCGGCGGCGGCGGGGCTGGGACAGGTCTGGCCGGAGGTCTGGAAGAAGGAAGGAGTTTGAGTTATCTGACCCATTGTTTCCGACGAAGAGGAAGAAAAATGCCTAGTGTGTGTAAATGTTTATTTGTGTGTGGAAGTCTGACATTTTGCAGGCTAAAAGCCCCATTGCTTATTTGTATTTTCTCTCAGGGCCCCGCCGTGCGGATGTAATGTGCGCGGCAGGCCAATTTAGCAACTGGCTTGAAAAAATGGGGTACAGACAAAAATTTTCCCCTCCTCACAATCAACGCTCTTATCGTTGTGACGTGTCGACCAACTATAAGAATTTGTGGAGCTCTGTCAGCGAATTGGTCAATTAATCTAACACGCTCCAAACCAATACAACTTGGTCAGCTGGCAATTAGGTGAATTTCTGAATAAGAGGTTTCGAGTTCAAGCCCCAGTAAAAGCGCTTGGCCAGACCTAATTCATAGGAGCCTTTGGGCTGGGTGCAAGTCCCCTAGATTAGTCGGGAGTGTAAAAAGCTCTCGAATATTGGAGAAGAACGAAAGTATTTCTCTCAACTTACCTATCTAAAAAAATCTACCACGCTCCAAATTATACTAGTGTCCTTACTATTTGTATATTTAATTAAGTATATAAGTAAACGGCAGTGATACATACACCAAATATGATTAGATCAAATTTGGTATAAGTTAAAAGTATGTTAACACTTTTATTAGTGAAAGAACAACTTTAGTATGAACTCGTTATTCTTAACTAACGGCAGTTTGCACATGGATGGTTTCCGTTAACTTTTTTCCTGTTCAGATTCGTACACCAAATTTGATGTAACCATATTAGGTGTACGAATCATTTTACATAAGTAAAAATGATATGTGTAGTTAAAATAACGTCGTTTTAACTTAAGTGTGCAAATAAATATATTCCAAAATTAGTGAATAAATGTAGCATTCCTAAAAAACTATACGCCAAGAAAAATATATAACTACAAGAAATAAAATAATGGGAAGTGTCAGAATTTTATAGGATGAACATTAAATTTGAGTTTGAATTAATGGTATACTGTCACGTTATCTTCTTGTGCTTCTTAGGGGACATAGATGATATTATTTGTTAGTTAAAACTTAAAAGTAGCTCAACATGAGAGTTTATAATGTGGATGTCTATGTTTCGAAAACTTCACTTACAAAAAATATATTTTCATCATTAGCTAAGAATATGCTGCCGGAATAATAGCAGAAGATATATGCCACCATGATAAGGGGTGGACATGTGTAAGCATAGGGTCGCGTGCCATCCCTTAAATTTTGAAAACAAATTATTATATATTATTTTATGTAAAATTTTGTAACTTGTTAATAGATAAAAGGATATTATAATCAATTAATGTAATTGCAATCATAATATCGGATTCTAAAAAGCGTTAAACATCCGTTGGGCGGGCACTGACCGCCTAGCGCCCAAACCGCTTGGGAGAGACCGGTCAGTACGCAGGCTGCCTAGGGGATGCCAGCCGAATTGTATTTTTTAAATTATAAAATTTTAAAAAAATATTTAAATATTAATAATAACTAATAAATGATGTTTCTTAACAATAACATGAATCTTAAGATGTATAATAATTAAAAAAATATTAATTTTGAGTGAATTAAACAAATAAAATTAGTATTCGAAAAATCATTTTCATCTTCAACATATTCATCCTTAATATGATCTCCAACTCAAAATCTTCATCATCCATCAATGACCATCATCATAACTCAAAATATTTATCATTCAGTTATCGTATATTTTTTATTATTCTCATAGTCTAGTTAATTCAAATTCTTTATTATTCAATTGAAGTCGTAACTCTAATTCTTCTTTTTCTCAATCCTTAGTCTCAACATGCCATACTTGGGCATAACATACATCTTACCGGTAAAACAACACTCTCTTATTCTTATTAGATAGACTAGACAACTACAATTGCAGTCTTATGTTTGTTTTCGTACTCAATTTATAGGCTTATACATGATCATAGGCTCATGAATAAAATTCATAACTTATATCTATTTATTAATTTAATTTTTAACTTTTTAATGATTAAGTGGGTGACCTCCTGGATGGATTGGGATGATACTTAGGCGGATCGGGCGGTCGCCTAGGCGGATGAGGTGCTTCTCAAAGCGGCATGGGTGGCCTCCCAGAGAGCCTGGGCGGCTGTATATGGAGCCTGGACCACCCAGCATGAGTGCCTAGACCCTATTCGGGATGGTCACTAACCATCTAACGCTTAGGAAGTACCTAGGCACCGCCTAGGCACGACTTTTAGAAGAATGCATAATACTAGACTTTGAAATTTTAATATATTAAATTTGGTATATAATTTTTTTTGTTGAAGTTCAAATATATGATCGATTTATAAAATATGTTGATTGAACATCTCAGATTTGTAATTTGAGGACTGAAAGTGATCAACAAACTTTGAGTTAAGGTTCTTTTTAACATTACTAAAATTCATGACATATTCTAATTTTTTTTGTTGGAATGAGGATTCACATCATATATTTTAAATTCAACAATCATAGATGCCAATACTCTAGGGTTATGTTTGTAAGTTCTACTAAAAAGTTGCTTTTGACTTTTGAGAATGGCTTTTAAAAAAAGATAATTTTATAAAGAAGTTATAAAGTGTTTGCAGTAGGGGTTTACTGTGGCAAAAGTAAAAGCAATAGTGTGACAAATTAGATATAATACGTGAAATTTTTTGGGTATTTTAGTATTATCGATTTATATATAGATAAAATTATCTTAAAAGTGAATTTTTAAATAATTACAAAATCGTCACTGCCTTAAGCCTCCTAGAAGTTACACTAAGGGAGCTTTTGGCTTTTGGCTTTTGGACTTTTGGGGGCTGTTTCACTGTCAAAAGCCAAATTGCAAACACTGTAAAAATGGTTTCTGCGATTGAAAAGCCAAAAGCTGTTTTTTAGCAGAACTTGCAAACATAGTCTAAGGCCTTTTTTGCAAGTTCTACTGAAAAATTGCTTTTGGCATTTGAGGGACTTTTAAAAAGGTACTTTTGTAAGGAAGTTATAAAATGTTTGCAGTGGTGACTTTACTGTGGCAAAAGTAAAAAAAATAGTGTGCAAAATGAATATAATACGAGAAATTTTATGGATATTTTGGTATTATCGATTTGTATATTGACAAAATTATCTTAAAAGCTAATTTCTAAATAATTACAAAATTGACACCGCCTTAAGTCTCCCAAAAACTACTCCAAGGGAACTATTGGATTTTGGGGGCTTTTCCACTGCCAGTCCATCGCCAAAAGTCAAAATCACAAACAGTGTAAAAAGAACTTCTACAATTAAAAAAATAAAAACTGCTTTTTAGCCGAACTTGCAAACATGACCTAAATCCATAATCCTAAACCTAAATACGTTCCATGTTTACAATTCAAAATGCTCTCCGTACAATCAACTCCGAACGCGAAAACCTAATCTCCAACAATAAGCGTGTTTCCCCTCTGGTTCCAAATCTGCGAGCCGCATTGTTTGGGAAGCATTGAGTGGCTGGGGAACATAAAGAACTCTGTAGCTTTGAGTGGTGGAATTCTAGGGCAAAGGCAGCTACCTCCGGTCCTAAATCAGCGACATATTGATCTATTGAAACATAAAGTCGTTGCGAAACGGATGAAAAGTTTGTACTGTGAGCACAATATTCTATCGAAATCGAGTGAGCAAAAGATTCTGCTGAAAAATTGAGAAGTGGAGATACCAACACCAAAGGCTACACTGAGAGAAAAATGGAAGAAAAGGGAAAATTGATCGATGAATACAACAAAATTCTTAACAATATTGTGTCTGCTACTTCCCCACTGCTATACCTCACTCCTGCAGCTCACTCCCACCACACTCTTGTGCTGTGGTGTTGTACATCAGGTGGAATGTACAACACATGGAAAATAATTTAAAAATCTGTGTAAGTGTGGGAGTGTGGCAGGAGTATGACAGAGGAGTGAGGCATATCAGCACTCCTTGCCATTTCATGTATCATTTTCATTATTAGTGTAATCATTTTTACCTTGAAAGAATCTCAGCATAGCATGAACGCTACATATTTTTTTTCCTGTATTGTACTCTTCACACATCAATGGACGCACAGCGGAGGAACTAAAGAAGATTCCAGTGCTTTTTAGTGCCAGTAAGTTCCTGTTTCTGTTTCGCTTGAATTTGTTTGTGAAATAAATGCTGTTGGTAAACTATTACTAGACGGTAGTGGGGAGCGTCTGCTCTCCCCTCTTTTCCTCTTCTTACTTGTGAGTTTGAATGCGGCTGACAGATCCTGCAAGAATCATAACTGCGCTGTTCTTGGTCCACACTCAGATGCACCGGAATGCTAAGGTTCTCGAAAGATGTCTTAGTGATAACATTGCATCCGCTGGTAACTGGTAAGATTGGCTAAAAATCTCTCATCTTGTGCTTCTTTGAAGTTCCTATAGTAGATCTCTAGGAAATATAAAACAACTATTTGTGATTTATTATTAATTTACAGGTATTGATGATTTGCTTGGATTGTGAGTGAATGCCTTGTTGCTCTGTGCACTGTATTATTAATGAAGTCTTCAAGCAACCTAAGAAAAGGGGAAAAAGCGACATAGAACATGCAGAGGGAGATAAGTATTAATAGAAATGACATTGCACAAGGTCGGTATCCATCTTGACTTTGTGAAGAAAAAAAAAGTACCATGAAATAAACATATAATCTCCTTCTAAAGAAATTCATACAAATCGTAGGTAATCCAGCATGAACCCTAATAAACCAAATGTGCTAAAATATTAATGGAGTTTCGTGGGTGGTTTTTCAGGCCTTCGTTTGTCCTTCGTTCGCCATCTTGAAGAGCCGTGCCTGAGCTGCTGCGGCCTGGTTCGATCCCAGTGCCGCGGCGAAACTCTCCCTGACTTGGGTGGTCGTGTAAGGAAACCTTGTGTGTGCCATAGAGTTGAGTAGAGCGGCCGTGCCCTCCCTGTAGAGTTCTCCAAGTCCATCTGTGTGAGTGTTGGAAAGAGCCTGCATCACATTCGCGTGTGCACCGAAACCAGGCACACTAGGGAGAGTAGGGATGCCGAATGCATTGCTGATTGTTCCCCACCAGCCGACTAAACCCCACACCAATGTTGGGTGATTCCTCCAGAAGCTGGGAAGTTCACAAAATTGGAGTGATGAACCACAGACAGAGAAGCAAAAAAATAGACACTTTCCTGAGTGGTTAGTGGTTTACTTACTTGCATGGGAAAGGTGGAGAGTTTGGATCAAATGGGAATAGAGGTGGTGGATTAGTAGTCCCAGGAGTGCTCGGAGTTCTTGGGATGATAGTCGGCGGTGCTACATAGACCGGTGGTGTTACTACCGTCGGCGGTCTAGAAGGTATGGATGGTGGAGGAGAATGATAATAACCACCGCCACCTCCGGTAGGAGGGATTGGCACTCTTGGGTGGTGGCCGCCGCTCGGAGGGTAACCGCAGTGGGCAGGCGGTGTGCCGCCACCTCCATGGTGAGGCGTGGGAGGAGAACCATGGTGAGGCGTGGGAGGAGAACCGTGATGCGGGGTGGGAGGAGAACGTGGAACTGTAGGCCAGAAAAACAGGAAATTTTTAGCTTGTCATGTAAAATAATATTTTACTCCAAATGCAACCTGCATTTCTTAAAATGTGGTTGTGCAGGAAGAAGACTGACCTGTTGGTGTTGGGGTACTTGGAATTGGTACATAAGGGTCTGGAATGTAGTAGTTCTTCTGATCCTCAAAGCTTGCTGCTGCAGCCATGACAGTAGGAATCACCAAATTTTGCGAGACCAATGCAGCCATTGTTGCCCACATCAGCAGCTTACTTTTCGTTGCCTCCATTGAATCCCTTGTTTCTGCGGTAGCAAAAGAAGAAACCAGAGTGTCCGAGTGATGGGTCTGAACCAAGGAAGAAGAGGTGTTATATAAAGAGTTATGACCAGCGACTTTGAAGTAAATAGACGCAGGTGAACAAGTATGCGGTTAGTTGTATGCCTTGCAGACAGGTGCTTGATACCTCTCATTTACTCCCAGCATTCCTTACTAAGGACCATAGTTTTTTTAAAGAGGGCTGCTATTTGTACTATCATTAGACCGAATTTTTAAACCGAAATTGTGCAAAATGACCAAAATACCCCCACTTAGCACAGTAACACGGTTTGGGCCCTGGGGGTATTTTCGTCATTTTACACAATTTCGGTTTAAAAATTCGGTTTCATGTAGTACAAAAAACATTTCCCTTTTTTAAAAGATATACCCATCTGGAAAATATATATATATATATATATAGTTCATCAAGTTTGTGTTTTGTCATGATATGATGCTTGCCATTAAGATCCATAATCTATGCATTATTATAACAACCTTGATTTGTATTAATGAATGCCATGCAAACTTTTAAGATTACACAGTACTAATTACCCCACATAAATCATCAAAGGACGGTGCTAGTTATAAGTTATAACCAATGACACACGTTCTCTCATACCCTGTACATGATATGAAAGTTTTTTTTTTTACATAATATGAAAGTGAAGAACGCTTCTTTACATTCGATGGAAAAACCAAATGCACAGATTCAATTCGGATAACAAAGTCCCTCCACCCCATCTTTTTTTTTTGTATTAAAAGAAGTTTGGGGTTATATGTTTGCTGCTTCTCGATTTCCTTGAACAATTTATTTCAAGGAAGGAGTACCAAAAAAATTATATCTTGACCCAAACACAAGATCAGGATCGGTTCTCAAGATGTTAAGCCAGTGAGGCTACCAAAGCCTGGCAGGGGATGATCTAGTGATTCTGGCTAGAGAGTGGCATACCCTAAGCCCGCCCGTCCGTTTTTCTAAACGGTCCGGTGGGCTGCGGTCCGGATCGAACCGTTTTGTAAAACGGATTGGTCTAAGCCCGTCCGTTTTATTTTTTTGTCCGATCCGGACCGGACCGTTTTTTTGGCGGGTAAATACGAGCTTAGCCCGTACCGCCCGTTTAGCCTGAATATGGTCCTCAATTTAACCGTTTAACCCGTTTTATCTATTTTATTTTAACCCGTTTGGCCCGTTTTACCCGTCCGTTTGGTTCGTATATGCCTATTTATTTATATAAAAAATAAATTAAAAATATTTAATTATAAATACGGGTTATACGAGTCCCGCCCGTATCCGCCCGTTTTTTGTTGTAAAAAACCGGACCGCCCGTTTTGTTAAATGGATAAAGTCCGGACCGTCCGTTTTCGACACTCAACCTGCCCGTATCCGCCCATTTTCCGAAATGGGTTAAATGATCCGGTCCGGGCAGAAAGCCCGTTAAGCCCGAACCGTTTGCCACTCTATAATTCTGGCTGTGATAATTGTACTCGTTCGAATTTTTTGAATGACATGAGCCAATCCCCTCAGCTATATAAAACTATCACATATGATTTGTCAAATATATCTTACCTCTTTTACGTGCTTTGCAGTCTATTATGTTAAGGCGTTGAGTTTAACTATGGTGGTTTTATTTTTAAAAAAAAACAATATTGGTTCTCTCAATTCCGAGTGTTGATCCATCCCTTATAAATTTGATGTGGTTAAATTTTGAGACATGGTGGACCTGAAAATTTGATTCATTGAGTTATTGCATGCCGGAATGGATAATATAGTTTGTGTATGAGAAACTGATGAGAACGGGTTGGAGGTAAAGAAAGTGAGCTGTAAAAAGCAATAAAAGAATATGGGTAAGAGTTGGATTTGAAATAGAGTAATGGCATGGACAGAGAGTTGGTGAAGAGACTCAACAACAATAAAGGCAAACAGTGGGAGAACAAAATAGTAAATAAAAATTGTTACGCCTCAGTCAAAATGCCCCTCCACCCCTAAACTTTTTGCTGCTGCCAATTGATAAAATACAACTCCACGAAGTACTCTTTCCTTTCTCTGCTGGTGTCTTCAAACTGACAGACTGCTTCACACTGCACAGATGCAAGACGAAGGTCAAGAATTTACCTAACCCGGCTTTTCTTTACACGATCTAAACTCATGAGTGGAGGATTGCAGGATGCATGAGCGGTAATAAATGAATCAGAGCATGGCTGGTCTTTGTCACACATCACGAGTTTGAGCTGTCTGTTCAGACATATATGTATGTGTATGTATATATAATATAAATAAGAGAACATATCACATAATCGTGACCGATTGGGTTGTGGGATTTAATTTTCTCACGTAGTTGAGAATTTATTCAATCTTTCTTATTATCTGCGATTTCTGTGAGCTGCATTCAAACCTTCTGATGAGAAGGGTGATGTGCCTGTCGGCAAGGGGCCTAGCGATGCTGCAACAAAACACGTACACAGACCGAAGAACTTCCAAAAAAAAAAAAAGTAATAATCCACATAAAAAAAAAGTAATAATCCACATCATAAAAGGTAATAATCCACACCAAAATCAATTTCCAATGTATTTCCCAGCAGATAAGGAAGTCGAATAAATTCTCTATTTACTTGTGATCAAGGACGGAGAATTCATCAGTGCCTCACATCCTTAACGCACTTCTTAGGATCTGAAACAAGCTTGTGAGGGGTTTGTGTCAAACCTTGCTTCGACCATCGCTCAAGAATCGCCATCTCGAGAAGTCTTACCTGCAGGAGGGATTTACAGGGATGTTTAAGTCTCCTTAGGTTGTCGGTTCAAAGCATGAATACGCCAAAGTAAAAATAAAAAATCAGATGTAAAAGGGTTTAGGATCCAAAACTTGCCGAAGTTAAGACAGAGGCATAATCTATTTGAACCACCAAGTTTCAACGTGCCTTTCTAAGACAATTTCTCGAAGAACATTTCAATCCAAATGATAATATCGTCATGCAAACAGAAGTTTCCTAGAAAGGCCAGAAAATATGAGATCGTCCTAAATCAACATGTAGGGTAGTTGTAAAATCCCAAATCAATATTGAAGACTACGTCCAGAATGGAATGTAATTGCCATCCTTCAATTACACCCAAAAGGTCTCCTAGGGAGGCAAAAATATGAAAGGAATTGAAGTAACCAACCTGCCTCACAATCAAAGGCTCAGCATGACTCAATGGCTCGGTTAGTATAGTAAAAAAGCCATTTCTGTTCCCATACACAATATCTGTGAAGGGCCGATCACCCACCTTAAAAATACAGAGAAACATCCCAGACTAAGTAAAGGAATTGGAAAGGAGAAGAAAACAAACAGTAGATAGTTGACCATGATAAGCTGAGATGAGTCACAGCCAAAATGCCTTTCAATTTCATCAGCTGCTCCTGAAGGCTTCTTCACCCCTAGAATTTTCTGAGAAAGATGAGCAACAAACCGTGCAGTATTAAAATGAAATAAAGGACACTCTAAATATGACCTAGAATCCATACCAAAAAAAACTTACAGTGTCTTATCACATTGATTCCAATCGCATCCTCAAGAGCTCCAGCTTTTTTACCATCGGGATCATACTCATGCAACCCTACAAATTTTACAATAGGCATGCTTCACTGAAACAAGACAAAACACACAGCGGAGCGGAGAAAGAAACTAGCCCAAATATCAAGAGGGTGCTTCAATCAAAATTACCTGCAGAATTACTGAAAATAGCAAGCTTATCCCCAAACACAGATTTACACTCCTGTATAGACGATTCCAGGGGCGACCACAAGCTCAGAGAGTAAGGAACAGTAATCGTATTGTCCTTATCAAAAACCACACCTTTGAAACCATGATTTTTAAGCTCCGCCCAATCAACATGTCTTATATCAGGCACGCGAACATGCGGGATAACCAATTTATTGTCTTTCGATAGAATCCCAATTGCATGAGCGATGCCTTGAAGATTGATCCTCTGCCCCAAAGCGGCTTTCAGATCACCAAGACCCATGTTCGACAGAATGCTCCACGAGTTATCCACCCCAATTTCTCCCTGTTCTCCACCTTCTCGAAGTTGGGGTTCCGGATTCCCAATATAAGAAGAAATGCCTTCAAACAGCTCCCCGCTTTCCTCACGGTTCTGCTTCTTCTTCTTCTGCTGCTGTACTTCCTTAACAGAATAACTCGTGCGTTGTGAGTTCAATATAGGATGATCAATTCTTCTGGTGCGTTGAACACGAATATGGGGATGAGGGGAAAACAAACGATTAGGAACCGGATAACAGCAGCACGCATGCCAATAAGCAACGGAAGTAGATTCCATACCCAAATTTATGCCGATGACTCTTCTTCAATTTAGCAAATAAAATCTGGGTTTCGTGCCAAAATACCAGCCATACATCAAGCTCCAGATTGCTGATATCAATTAAAGCATCCGAATCCCCGCCATCCACATACAGCTTGGTTCATCGCCATCTCCGATTCGAATTGGAGGCCATTCGATTTGCTGGAGCTATTTCTCTGATAAAATTAATCAATCCTTCAAATCCATTGGGCTTACAACCATGTAAATGGACCATATCAATTGAAAAGCCCATAGTCAAGGATGCATCATGTTTAGTGAAATAATCAAATAATATACATCATTCCAAAATCATTTAATCCCAACAAACTCCTGAGTATGCGTGCATCTAGGCAAAGCGTACCCCCTTTTAAACAAATGACACAAACGAGGTGTATCAAGCAAAAATATCGCGGAAAATAAAGAAAAAAGAGGCCCGAGAGGCTAGATCAGAAAATTTGAGGTGGAAAAGGGCTCAACTGCAGATACGAAAACTTCAAGAGATCGAGAAAGAACGACTATTAGAACAGGAAAAATTCTTTGATGAAGCGTACATAGAGATCGTATCGGATCTTAAGACGCCCAAACAGGTGAAACAGTACAAGCAAGCCCGGGCAGAGCTTCTCAAAACGAATTTGCCTCACCTGGAAACATTATAACGGAACTTAGATGCAAACGATTGAGGCTTGTTGACACTGTGCGCCACGGTCCAAACATGAATTGTAAACTGTAAATTTTTTCGAGCAATAAAAAATTTTATCTACCAAAAAAAAACCCTTAAAAAATATAATACTTATTTACCACCCAATGACCCCTGACATGTGGCAGAGGTGTATTTGGAGAATCACTTTTCTCATATTTTATGGCACTATAACATAATGCAAGAATTTGTCAATATTTGTTTTTAAAAAATATGTGAAACCTATCGGATATTGGGTTCGGGTTCATGCCGAGTTTGAGTATATCTGTTGGGTTCTTGTATTTTGAATACAACTAGTTTTTGGTTATGACACTGAAAAACTTTTAAACTTTAGGTTTGAGTTTGTTGTTTTCATAATTTTAGAGTTTTAGATTATTTTCGCTGACGTAATCAAAATTCGTAATCAATTTTGAAATCGCCTTCACATGAGAATTTCTGAATGAGTTTCCTTTATTTTTATTTTCTTGATCAAAGTTTTGAAGGTTTACAAAATTTTGTATACTTTTATTTTGTAAACCTAATATTTTTATAGGTTATAATATGGTATATAACAAATTCGACGGCTGAAAATACTTTTCGGCACAATAACACCTTTATTCGGCATGGTACATTCGGCACCTAAAAAAAAATGACCCCTTTTTGCACTAGGGTTCCACAAAATTCTTCAAAATTAATTTTCATAATTAAAAAGCTGAATCCCTTAATTTTTTTTAAAATATCTTTATTTGAGATTTGACTTCCTTCCAAGTCTTAATTGCAAATAAATATTTTTCTAGTTGACAATGAAAATAGTAGTATCTTATGTGTAAGCCATTGTTCCAGCTAGTAATTAACTGGAAGTTTGACAATTTCATTCTTAGTCTCTTCGAAATGAATGTAATTTAGACTGCATGCCGGATGCCAGCCAAATATGTATGGACTACCAACTATGGCGTGCCAAACTGAATTAAATATATGTATCAAACCATGTCGTCTTTTGGATTTTATATTTATGTTTGGCTTACTAAAGTTGCATGCTCTAATTTTTGGAGGGTTCATACATTAATTGGTTATAAACAAAAGTAAGAAAAAGCATTGATTGGTTATAAACAAAAGTATGTGATTGAAGATTTTTATGGGTTCATAGTTTTGTTCTTTAAATTTATATTTTTAGGGTTTCAAATACTTTCCGATGTCAGAATCAAAAATCGTAATCGATTCCAGAATTGTCTCAATACAAGAATGATCTTATATTTTTTTTCTGTGACGTCAAGAGTGGACTGAAAATTATGTTTACATAATCTTGTTAAAAAAATCTTTGGTATAAGCCTTGATGACTTGATGATGTAAAAGCAAGAGAAGAAACGTGTTCTTTGATATATATAGGTCTCAACTAAAGCAAACAAATTAAACACGGTTTGATTCTTCTACTTCTTCTGGTTCCGGTTCACCATCTCCCTATATAAATCCTTCCCCACGAACCAGTTTTCATCTATCATTCAACCTCTGAATTTTCTTCAAAACAATTCAAACACAAAGAAAGAAAGAAAGAAAAAATGGTTTCTTTCATCAGGTTTCAAGCAGTGGTTATTATGGTTTTCGCCTTTCTGGTGTCTTCATCGTTAGGTAATTTCTATGGTGATGTTACCATAACCTGGGGCGGCCCCCGGGCGCAGATATACAATGGGGGCCAAACCCTCTCACTATCCCTGGATCAGAATTCCGGCTCCGGCTTTCAATCGAACAATGAATACATGTTCGCAAAGCTCGAAATGGGGATCAAACTCGTGCCAGGAAACTCAGCAGGAACAGTTACAACTTTCTACGTAAGCTTTGAAGGAAAAAAAAATAGTAATTAATGGATGTTGTTTGATGTTTTAAACCTGTTCTTGTCATGTAATTTCAGTTATCATCTCAAGGATCAACCCATGATGAGATAGACTTCGAGTTTCTGGGGAATTCCAGCGGCGATCCGTACACGCTGCACACCAATATCTACATCGGCGGAATTGGGAATAGGGAGCAACAGTTCCGGCTATGGTTCGACCCGACAATCGCTTTCCATACGTACACTATACTATGGAATCCACTCAACATAATGTAAGTTTTATATATGCTACAAACAGTAACCTTGAACTTTAGAATAACCAACATGAATTTTTTTTTAAAAAAATAATAATAAAAAACATATGAAAAATTTGCCGAATGTTAGACACCGAATAAATAAGTTATGTGCCGAATTCTAATTATGATTGTCAAATCTAAGTGTTGAATTGACGATCATGATAAGATTGTGACACATAACTCATTTATTCGGCACATAATGCTCGACAACGTAGGCTTACAAATAAAATGAGCACTATACTCATTATTGCCAAAGTTTGTGTCAGTATTTGTTGTGTCAATACTTTATAAGTGTAACCCATAATACTTATATATATTGAGTCAAGCACACACAGGCATAGGTGTCCAAGCTCAATTAACCGTGCACACGAGATCATAGCCAAAGTTTGACAATCTCTTGTTAGAATTATACAATTTTCAGATTTCGAATCCCAATCTATTATATTCACAAAATCACATGCATGCAGTTACATGGTGGATGGCCATCCAATTAGGGTTTTCAATAATTATTCTTCCCGTGGAGTTCCATTCCCTTCGTCACAGCCCATGAGGATGTACGCAAGCTTGTGGGATGCTGAGGACTGGGCGACGCAGGGCGGCCGCGTGAAGACAGATTGGAACCTGGCCCCCTTCAGGGCCGTGTACCAGAATTTCACCCCGGTTGGCTGTGTTGAGAATTCCTGTAACAGCCAGAACCAGCCCTGGCAAAGTCAAGTGTTGGATGCAAATGGAAGAAATTGGATCCGATACGCGCAACAGAAATATATGATCTACAATTATTGTACGGATTTCAATAGGTTTCCGCAAGGGATGCCACCGGAGTGCAATCTACCAAGGTTCTGAAAGTGGCTGGCGATAATAGAAAGATAAATTATTATATAATGAAATGTAGTGATACAAGCTTAGTGGTACACTCCTATTGTTGGCATGAGGTCATTAGATTCGGGTCGGTTAATTCTTTATGTATAACCCTTTGTATTCATTTATTTCTTTGGTGAATTAGATATGTTCATATGCATCGTCTTGTTTCTTTGTGAATCATTTTATTTTTATTTTTATTTTTGTTAGTTTCTTTGTGAATTCGTGTATCTTTTCTAGACATGTTTATAAATTATAATGTATCCTAGTGGTTTTTGACTTGTCTATTGTTGATCATCAAAATATCTTGTATGTAGTGTAGGTTCTAGTCAACTACCAACAATTGATTACAGAGGAAATTGGAACCGTTCCTGTTTGTAGTTGTTGTATTGGGAGTAATTTAAAATATTATTCCTGTTAAATTGGGTCATGAATATGATCTAAATTGCTATAAGCCCAATAAGAGTAATATATTTGTAAGGCCAAATTCTGTTTCTATATAAGAAAATGATCCATAATTGAGATTGGGGAAATGCATACAAAAAGGTGCCACGTAGAGAGGGTAGAAAGTCAAAAACACCTAAAAAAAAAGAGGAGGGAGAATTCATCTCAATCCTTGTTTTACGAGAGAAGTGCAAGTATTTGAAAGTGAAATATCTGTTGGTAACAGCGGATAAAATAATAATAATGAAGAAATTAGGCAGGTGCAGAAAATAAATGGACACCGAGAATTTAACGTGGTTCACCCTCAAACTTGGGCTACATCCACGGGACAAACTCCGAACAATTCTTCCACTATAAAATAGTAGGTACAAGAGAGTCTTCTCTAGAACATCTAGAGGCTAACCAACACCGGAGATCTACCCAAAAATATTTCCCCAATATTTTTGTCACTCCTCCCAATTTAGGAAATACCCTAAACAACTCTCTTTTCGTCGCAAGAAAAATGCTTGTATTTTCTTCTCTTGTTGTTGGTTTATCTGAAAACTGAAGGAATGCCTTCTATTTATAGGCTTCAGGAATGAAAGAAGACAAGCCGCAAATCGAGCAGAATCCCACGTGCAGCAGCATTTGTTGAACGAAGAGCAGCCAACTTTTTCAAACCTCAAGCCAAGTTTTCAAACCTCCATTTATGAGCAACGTGTCCCTCGATGTGGATAGAGACAACAGAAATCAAAGATGAAATTCTTCGAGACGCCATTGGCAATTATCTTGACACGAAAATGTTCTCAATCAACACAGTTCCTTGTCTTGAATCCACTCGTAAAACGACCACGGCGGTCAGACCAAAATATGAAACAATAATAAATTCAAAATTCAGTACACACTTATACAACAAAGCAGAAACGTGGATTGTGATTTGTGAGGCCCACCAACCACCGGCCCAATTAGCTGCGACTATGCCGGTGTTTAGGGTGGTCGTATAATAGTCCATTATCCGTTACTTTGACAAAATAAGGATGTTATTTTTTTTTGGGTAAGTTAATTTTATGAGGTCTTGATGATTGCTTTCGAAGGTTTCGTAATTATTTTTGGGAAAATAAGGATGTTACGTCAACGTCCAACTTCTGCCTTATAAGGTGACTGATTTGCAAATACATTTTTAAGGCGGATCAGAAATTAAGGTGACTTATAAGTTTTTCATTGTAATTTTATCATTGACTTTTTATACCTACACGTCTATACCATGAATATATTATTTTTATTGTTCTAAATTTTATTATTAATATTTAAAATAATAATTATTTATTTAAATAAAAAAATTAAAATTATTAAAGCTAAAAACATATTTTTATTTAATAATATTTATTATATAGAATATTATTTAAAAAATATAATAACAAAATACAATAATGTCATTTATGTCATTGTGCGTAAATCAGTCAGCTTATCAGGTAAATTTGTGAAACAAGTCTAATATAATTAGTCACCTTATCAGACACTTCATCAGACACCTCATCAGACACCTCATCAGTCACCTCATCAGACACCTCATCAGTCACCTTATCCGTGTTCAGTCACGTTATCAGTCATCAGTCACCTTATCGGTCAAATTTACTAAACACGGCCTATATATGAATAGAGATGAGTGCATGCGTGGGAAAGAAAATGTGCGACAACAATTAGCATTGAAATGGCGAGTCTATTGTTCCAACTTCCAAGTTTATGAAATAGTTCTTCTAGCCCGATTGTCTTGAATGTGTTGTTCGAGAAAGTCCAGAGCACACTGGGCAGTGGCCGTGTCGAGCCATCAACAATTTTATTTTATTTACATACATTAATAAAATAAATAAATTTAAATTATTAAAATTCAAAAAATACTAATATATGTGAATACATAAAAAAATAATTAAATAAATACAATTAAGATAGGTCATATAATATCTATAACACGAAAATGTGATGTTGTTTATCCCATGTTTGATGTATTCCAAGAAATAATTCTTCTAGCTAGTCCCGATTGGAACATTGAACCTTCATGTCCCAGCAGCGTTTGTTAACACCACTGCATTCATATTTTTTCCTTTTTTGTAACTGATTTTTTCGAATTCGGGATGCATCGCCAGCAGTGTTTGTGCACACCACTGATCTCCGTCGGCTCATCGGCGGTCGGGGCGCCGTCCTTGTAAGCAATTCCCCATGCCTTCCCGTGCTTTCCATCTTTGTAGAGATTAACTTTCGTGATCTCATACGAGAGGTTGCTCCAGTGAGTCTTCGCCACGTGATAGCCAATCCCCCAATTCGGCAAGAACTGTACCACCTCGAAAAAATTCTTATTCTTCCGGAGAGTGGGAGCAGCAGTGCTGAAGCCTCGGTAGTGCCTAAATGAGCTCCTGAATATGGACAATGCCACTCCGAGTGAGGAAGGCGATCTTCTCGCTGGAAGAGATGCCATTCTGAGTCACTGAGATGCCAAATGCTTGATTAAGGGTGTAAGAAATGAAACAAACATCAGTAATATGAACCCAGAAAAAGGCATGAAATGTAGAAGATTTGAACTCCCAAAACTTATACTTTTAGCAAAGTCTTAAACTCCACTACATAATGTAGATAACATCATAAATTCCCACTCACCATCTCCTCCTTCCAAACAGCTTAGAGATATAGTCAAGCTTCAGTTCTTTCTCCATTCAAAAAGATTTCGGGACACAGAGATTTCATTCAGCAATGATAAGAAGAAACTGAACCATCGAAAGGTTTACAAAAGTTCTGAATGTACTACGAAGTTCTACTGAAATTCAATATATCAATAAGGAAAAGATGATCCCGATAGCCGAGCCTAATCACTAATCAGTGAACCAAATTCTAGATAACACCAAACAAAAAGAAGTTATAAAAATCATATGATCGTAAATCAAATGGCCGCAGGACCAAAAACATAAATACGGTCAGGAAATCAAGAAGTGTAGGGCTAAACAAGAAGCTTAGAGACAAACATTAACTGCGAACCACAACGATGAAAATATAAATATAAATGAGCAAGCAAGATTGAGCCATCAAAATTGTCTTACCTTAGTGATCAGCAGTGAATCAGACAATGGATGGTTATTCATTCTCAAATACCAGAATAAAATGAGAAAGTACCTAAATGTTTACTCCCCTCCATTCTCAATATCTAAGCTTAACACTAGAAGCACTTACCAGAAGCGTTTACGGGATATGAACGGCGGCGAAGGAACCCTCCTCGGGCCTGACAGAGAAACGAGTTTCGCAGTCGACAAAGAGGAATGAAGGGGGTAAATGATAAATCAGACTTGGGCCGTGTTCGATGTCTGTAGTGTCTGATTCTAATAGTAAGCTGTGCTGTGGTCTTGAAGGTACCTTTTCTCTGTAAACCCAATTTGAAAACCACTATAATTGACAGACTAGTAGTTAGGAATTAGTATAACCCCAAAAATTGCTGTCTTCAGATTTTAGGTATGTTTTATGTCTTATTGTCATTTGCACATTCTGCAGGAATGCTGTTTTCCATTATTTCAATGGTGAATTGGAGTTCTGATTTACTAATACTCCCTCGGGCTAGGCTCAATCTCTTCAGGTCTGAAGTGAGACCGACTGTAAATTCAGCTATCTCGGTGATTTGAGATGATACAGTGAATGAAGCATAATTTTCGTTTTCTGAGTTGATAGGCTTTTAAAATATGGCAGAAATCTTTGGCGTCATAGCATGCAGACAGTTGCTGCAAATGTTTTTCGCTGTTTTCTTCTTTCACTGCTCTGAATATGCCCTGGCCATTGGTATTCATGGCAAAAACAATGTGTCTCTGAAATCTCTTCTGGTCAGCAGAAATTATATTATAGCAATGGGCTGTTCACTCATAGAGTATTTCGTGGAAATCCACTTCTTTCCGGTTATGAAGGAACATTGGGCAGTAAGCAACATAGGCCTTACCGTGGTTATAGTAGGAGAAATAATACGAAAGTTAGCTATAGTAACTGCTGGTAGATCCTTCACTCATCTCATAAGGACACACCATGAGGAGTGTCATGTGTTGATAACTCATGGCATCTATAGGTACATCCGGCACCCAAGTTACACTGGGTTCCTGATTTGGTCAGTTGGCACTCAAATAATGCTCTGTAATCCGCTATCGACGCTTGCATTTGCAGTGGTTGTTTGGCAGTTTTTTCATCAGAGGATCCCTTATGAGGAATTCTTTTTGAAGCATTTTTTTGGTTCAGAATATGAAGAATATGCCAGAAGAACTTCTTCTGGGATCCCTTTGATAAAGTAATGACCTAGATCTGCAAATCGTGGAGGACAGTTACCTAACTAAGATCCCATCAAATGTGATGATCGCTACAGATTAACTGGTCAGCTTACTCATCGGAGGATGTGTTAAATTAGTATGCCTTGTGATTTACATTTGATTTCAATCTATATGGACTGAGATCCCTTTGTTTTTATGGGATGGCAGTTGAGATTATATATTTCAATTATGATAAGTGTCATTGCCTGGAATTGGAGCAAAAACTGCTTGAAAGTTTTTTCTATAAGTTGCAACCCTGCCTGTAGGACCGAGACGTTTGGACTTCTGCATATAATTTTTTTTATCGTTATGTTCAATTCTGACATTGTGGTGACAATAATGGAAATTGTGTTGTGCAAGATACTAATGTGCAGGATTTCAGATTGGGATACTATATATATATATATATATATATATATTATATAGGGCAATCTTCATGTGTACAATCTTCGCGTGTACAATTTATGTGTGGTACCATCCGTTTTCGAAATTGGTTGCACTATTGGAAAGTATATACATTGTAGATGAAAATTCCCATGCTTTGGTCTGGTTTCCGGCGACTTCGTCCCCGAAAATTTCTAATACCCTATTTAGGACTACTTAACCCAAGGGGAAAATGTGAAACTAGATTAAACAGTAATAAAGTCGTCGAAACTGGACCAAAGCATGAGAATTTTCATCTACAATGTATAAGCTTTCTAATGGTGCGACCAATTTCGAAAACAGATGGTGTGACACACAAATTGTACACGAATTGTATACGCGAAGATTGTACAAATTAAGATTTCTGTATATATATATAATATAGAGAGAGTGCTTGATCAGTCTTAGGGTGGTCAGCATTCCATTCGGCTGGACAATTTTTGCGTGGTACCCTCCGTTTCGACATAAATTTGGCATTTATACATCATTTAGGCTTACTTATGATCCACAACTTTTGGATTCTCATGTTCTGGTTTTACAAGTTAAAACCCATATGGAAAGATCCCCTTACTAGTCACATACAATGGCGGTTGTCTGAAAAATCCATTAACTACTACAGAATCAGAGAAATTGGTGTCATGGGGGCGATGAGAATTGAGAAGCCACAGTGACTGAAAAAAGCTGAGACTATCTTTAGAAACATCAATCTTGAATTCAACAATGTCCAAAAAAATCAGTTCATGATATATTTGATAGAATCCACAAGAAAGTTCATATAGTAAAGTGATATACTGGTATAGGCTTCATCAGCACGCCTGTCAGGTCTAATATTTCACAAAACTTTCCTCTCGGAAAACTACAGCTGATGAAGGAGCAGTTTCTTCATTCTTCAAACAAAAGAGCTCAGGGCCAAAGATGGATGACCTTTCTACCTCACAAGCCACGAGGGAAGTTGTTGATTTGTCCTTCTTCTAACACAGTTTTTCCATTAACGTCATAGTTTATCCTTATCCGCATGATTAGAGATTTCTGAAAATCGATATGTAATGGATGAATTAGCATAGAACACCATAGAGCATGTTTAGTACACAGTAGAGCTCGGGTCGGATACCGGAAAATAATGTAGTTTTATGTCAGGATACGTAAAATAGCATTCTGGTTAGGATTTTTTTTGTTACCTTGCCATGCTGGCTGTTTGAAATTCGTATCTTCTGTATGATTGATCCGTTGCTACCAGCTGGAAGTGAATTACTGCTGGCGGGTTCCAAGTGCAGTTGAAGAAACTGTTATGTCGAATATACGAAATTAGAAATCGGACAAAGAGTGTGTCAACAGCAGATGGAGACAGAGACAGGAGGTTGCGGGGAGGTGTTCAATGATAAAACAATGGTAACTATCATTACCTTTGGAACTGCAGCCTGGAATATGAAATTTGAGAAGGTATTCGTCGACTTGTTCGAAAATTGAGCCTCAATTAAGGTACTCTGTGGAGTTTGGGCCTCCTTTGAGAAGGTGAAAGTCACACTTAAGGAGCTGCTCTCAAATGCAACAATGGATGGATATGCTGACCCATTCGTTACTGGAACCGAAAGCATTAGTGTCAAAATAAAATTGGAACAGCGTAACAAATTACATCAAGGTACATCAAGAGGGTGCTTTACCGGGCAACGACGACGGGCTGGGACCAAAACCATCCAACAAATCAATCACTGATGAACTGGTACCAGAGGATCTGGATACAGATGATGCAGCAGGAGAGGACAATTTGTCTATAACATCCACTGAATTTTTCGTATCTCCCGCCGGTGATAGCATATCAAGCATGGATGATGTACTCTGAACTGGTGAATTCCCAATAGACAAAAGATCCAGTAGCACATCGGTTCCACTCTTTTGGGATTGACTTGTTCCTGCAATAATAGAGGGAGAAAAAACCACATTGAATATCTAAATTCAGAGCAAGAGCTTTCTCAAATTAAGAATTAGGCCAACCTACTGATTACGCCGATAACAGAAAAGCAGTTTAAAAACAATAAAAAGGAACAGCTTAGTTGCGGACATGAATTTCAAAGATTTTTTGGTATAGCATAGCTGACCATAGATCCTATTGCTAAGTCAACCGAGCTTATTATATTTTCATTTTTGTGCAACAACCTTGCGAAGCAGCGGTTAGATCGACTCCAAGAAGATCTTGAAGAAAGTCTCCACCGGAAGAGCTCGGTGCAGGATTGTCATCTAAACTAAGATCAAGTAAATCAACGAGAGGAGCCGAACTGGGTTTGCCAACACCATTTGGCATTTTAGGAAGAGTCCCCTGCGAAGTTGAAACAGCAGCAGGTACAGAACCAGCTCTCCTACCACTGTAAGCTGCCTCATCGAGAACTGGCATTCTCTCAACCAGTGCCGACCTAAATTAAGATTACAAGCATTACCCAGACCTTAGAACCATGCAAGCCAGAAGCAATGATAAGTAATCACAAATGAAACGGAAAATACCCGCACGTACCTGATTTTCTCATGCTTTTCAATTATAGAGTTGAACTCTATGGCTCTTTGTTGCAGCTCAAGTACAAAGCTTCCCTTTTGAAGAAGGATGATATCCTTTATCCTCCTGTCATAGATATGAGATGACACAAACTTGAAAGGTGCAGGTAAATGAGCCAGTCAAAATAGTTTTGCAATATACCGTTTAATAAAGACAAGTACATGCTTGACAAGCTTTTGAAGCGTTTCTTTGATTATTAAACGAGATGATCTTATCTAGATAATCAAATGGAAAACAATATGGTCTTGCTGGTATTCAATTGAAAACGACTAGAGAACCGTGTAATTTTAAGGAATCATATAAGCAAGTAAAGAAAGGAAATATTTAGAGAACACTAATGACATACTTCGCACATGAAGGGAAACGATTTGATAGCTTCAACAGAGCAATCAAACACATTGCTCGAGTTGTGAGATCCGAAGAATGGTGTTTAATCGCAATATCTACAACATCAACAGCTTCGGCCTCAGATACCTGCTCCAGAAAAAAAAAACAATTCAGAACTTTAAATACATCATAATACTTAAAAAAAAGAATATGACATCATAAATCTTCACATACTACAGTATTTGAAGAACATGAAACAATGATCTTGAAAGAACACTCAGACTTCAAACTTCTTCTAATTAAGATAAAGCATCTATTTTCATGTCAAAAGTACCAGGATTATCATTGTAAAGAGAGCTAGACAAACACGGACATGAAGAAAAGCTACATTACAGAACAAAACAGTTCATATTTTCAGAAAAGCAACAACCATTTTTAACCTAATCCTATAAGCAGTTGACCGGATTCCATAGCAATTAAAACAAGTTCTTGGTGTGTACCATTATGGATCTGCAGCTGATAGCATATTAGGCGCAAAAAGCGATTTACATAATATACTTTATATTATATTTTCAAATTTGGAACTCACAGTTACTTGATCCTCCATATCAAGCCTGCCAGCATTATTGACCAGCATATCCCCATATTCCCCGATGCACCAAACAGCAACTCGAGCAAGAGTGTTCTGGTGGACATATGGCATGAGACATGAATGAAGGCATTAGGAGAAACTATAATCAAATAATTTAGGACGTTATGACTTCTGCAATTGCAACCAATACCTGCTCACTTGCTGCTTGTACAGCTTTGTAGAGGGCTCTAACTGAATGACCATGCAGGTCAGAAGCATTGGTAATTACAACAATAAGGGCATGCCACACTTCATCCTTCACATAATTTCCAGCCTACAATACCATCAAAACAATCAGTTCTCCTCTAAGGGAGATGAAAACTCAACATAAAAGTGCAATTTGGATCTAATGCGCAGATGTTTGACGATATATAATGGACAAACAATGTAGAGTATGTTCATATTACAGAAATCAGGTAAGATAGCGCAATTTTGGATGAGCCACCAAGAAATATAGAAAAATATCCAACTATCTACTTGCACATTTTAACAGACTAATAAAGGAAATTTTTTTATTGTAAACATATTGTGAAGCAATTTGAAATTGTTTATGCATATATACATACAACAGAACTGCCTGGTGATTTCTTAAAAGCATGAATGCTTCTAGAATTCATGGGGTGGGCTAGTAAGTTGCGTGTGCATGCAAATTTTTGTCTAATCGCATGCCATATATTCAAAAATAAATGAACTTCATTGTTCCACTGGATCATTTAATGTAAGAAACCAAAACAACTATATGGAGCAGTGAACCAACGACATCAAGATGTGTAATAAGTATTTGAATATTTGATGCATAGACATATTTCTAACATGTTGGCAGGATGCAGTAAATCAATGCATTAATGCGGCAGATTGGCCAAGAACACAGCATACCTCTGACAGAACTTTCACCATCTGATCAATATACCATTTTTTTTCAGGGGAAAACCTGAAGAACCAACAGCAAAAGAATGAATATAAAAGGTAAGCTGCAATATACTAGAACAAGAAGTGATCTCAAGTAAAACACAGCTTTGTGTATACAAAGAGATTACTAGACATGCTTTTATTTATAGCTTGGTTGATGAGAAACAACAAAGCAATCATGCAAAAGTGAGTGTGCAGAATCAAACACGTGTAAGATATGTTGTGGAATTTCAATAAGAGCAATACAGATTTGTTAATGCAATTACACTGTCGTTGGAGGTCAGGAAAAAACGAAATCCATGGAAACATAACTCAGTCCAATGCCGGATATTTTTCACACCAGATTCAGCGACAAAGCTGAGGAAAACGTTTTAAAGCTTGAAAGTATGGAACAATGATCGTCATGAGCTCATACAGGAACAAAACACGGACATTTAGATTTCTAGTTGCATAATACAAAGAAATATCCTGCTGAAGAGAAAAAAATTATCCGAAAAATGAAGAGCGGTAAAAAGAAAGCTGCAATTTTAAACCGTTAAACTTACTTCTCCACGATTGAGCAAATTTTTGCGGTGAGATCTCCCTTAAATTCCGAGTCGCTCACCTCTAGATGGTCAATGAGTTCTTTTGCTAGCAATTTCACATTGTTTTCATTTGCAAGAAGATAAACAAGCTCCAGTGCCCTTTTACGTATCGAAGCATCTGAATCCTGGCATCAAATAAGCATTCATGAGTTGCCACACAATAAAGATACTAGCAAAATGCTTTTGAAGGTGCGTCAATGAAGAGGGAGAAACATAAAAAAAATTATATTTGTATTTAAGAAATCCTCCCGGTAGCATAGAGGAACTTCCAAGAAAAATTATTGGCACTCCAATGATTGTTCAGGAATCACAGAAACGGATCCATATTCTGCTTAAACAAACCAAATAAATAGTAATAGCTGAATTAATTGGGTTTTGCAACTAAAAATATGGCATGCACAGAACTGAAATCTACAAGGACCAAGGGTGACTTATAAAGTAGAAAGATCAGCAGTTAGTGCTCAAAGACCAATTAATCATACGAGTCATAAGCATACGAGAGTATTTAAGAGAAGCATGGAATAGCTGACTAGATCATACATGTGGTTCAAAGCCAACATCTGATATAAAACTAAAAGCACTAATGCGATACCTTTACACACTCCAAAATCGTTGCACGATGCCTCTGCACTGCTTGACCATCTAAAGAGATGGCTTTCATCAGCATGTTCAATGCAACATATCTGAACAAACAGGTAAACGCGGTAAGAATAAAAGATGAGTTAGACCAACAAAGCACCTAACGATGACAAAAAAGATCAGAACACGTATCCAGAATAATTCGGCATCATCTAGATTCCAGTCTCAAGAGCCACTAGAGATTTGGTTTAGGAGTACGAACAGTTCAGTTATGAAATAGTGTACAACAAAATTGAAATGATTTTATTACATTCCATAACAAATATGTCTTCAATCTTTTCAACCCAAGTGGGTTGTCCTAGTGGTTGAGGACCTGAATCCTACATTTGGGGATGCAGGTTCAAATCCGGGGCAAAACACTAATTTGGGCCACCGCCTAGGGCTTTGACCCTAATTCAACCGGTTCGTTCGTGGGGGTTGCCGTGTATGAACCCCTATTGGGACTAGTCAGGCCCGAAGGACTTGGATACCTATAGGTTAACAAAAAAAATGTCTTCAATCTTTTCCATAAACAATATTTGGCAACTATAATCTTAAGGTGGCTAATTTTCTTGTAGCATTAATTGCGTCAAATCAAAGCATGAAGGATCACATGAAGGCCCATTGGTAGAACATAGTGGCATCACAGGCTATACAATGGTGTCTCATAAACAGATTTTAGCAAGAGATAGCTCTCGTGTAACTTATTTTATGAAATATATGAGAAGCAGAAAAAGGGAAATAGAAACTCAAGCCAGCCAGATAATATGAGCACAACAGAGTAGGATTATTTGTAAAGAATCTCATGAGACATTCTAATATGTAAAGGA
This sequence comes from Pinguicula primuliflora, assembly GCA_025802335.1. Lineage (NCBI taxonomy): Eukaryota > Viridiplantae > Streptophyta > Magnoliopsida > Lamiales > Lentibulariaceae > Pinguicula > Pinguicula primuliflora. The sequence goes on from JAOYMZ010064447.1 coordinate 25,799, forward strand.
ACATCCAAATTGAACAGATTTCTAAATCTTAATGTGTTATCTAGTTGATTCCTCTTTCAATTGAATAAGCATTTACTGGGAAAATATGGCTCTAGCCTAGAACTATAAGTTGAAACAGCAAAAAAAATGGATAAATAAACCACGAGAAAGAATTTGTATTTCGGTCCATTTTCATCGAGAGATATCAATCTGGAAATTAATAGAGGCAAGCCTCAAAAGGCAAATTCCAAAACCACAAGCAGGTGATTCTCTAGTTTAGTGATACAAATTTGCCAGAGAGAGGAAAGAAAAGAAAATCACCTAATATTATTATCATGGCTGGACAAAAATCTGCCCAAAATATTGACAGCCAGGACCCGTAAACCACCATTATCTTCCACGCTCATGATTGTAGCTACACACTCGTAGAGAATGGCATTGCCCACATTTTTGTTTGACTCGGTTTTCGTTGCTACCTAAATCATCAGTGGAACAAGCAACTAAACAAATAAAATTACAAGACATGACCAATTTAGACAAAAATTTGAAGATTTATACCTTTTACATTCCTAGAGCAGTATAGATTATAGAACTTGCATACCTGAGCAAGGATATCATTCATAGTGTCACTAGCATCAGCATCTCCTTGTCCCAAAACACGCAAAAGCCTTAGCACTCTGATTTGAAGAAAAGGATCTGTGATCCCAGAAACATCATACTCAGGTGCATATGGACTGTTTGCGAGATCCTTTAGAAGTTTAACCAAGCCATCTACACATTTCTAGAACATAATACAAAGACATAATAGATCAACATATTTGAAATTAGCAGTTTTCGGCAATCTTTTTGCCAAATAATCTAAAAATCCAATTAAATATAGAAATAGTAAAATTACATTTCTAAGATAATCAAGAGCTTCTGGACTCGCTTTACACATATCTGCACAAAGCTGAACCCCGCTCAATAGGACTCCATGATGCTTTTCTTTCAGTAAGGCCACAGCAGGATTTATAAAGATCTCTGCTAGGTCTGGAACTTTCTTTATTATCCTTATCGTGCATAACGCTGCCTGGATATGCCATACATAAAATAAGTATGTATGGCATATAGAAATGAGTAGAACTTAGAAGTAATTAGAATCTTCAAAACATTGGTATGTCAAGTTAAAGTCCAAACAAGATACGTTTTAGGTCATACAAATAAATAGGTCAATTCTAAACAAGTTAAAAGACGCAAGTTTCAGTATTTCTCTACAAAAAAGAAAATCATGAAGAGACACAACAGGAGTATCATAGTAATCTGGAGACAAACATTCCACACTACATATGACACATGCCTATATGCGCATCCACACTCATGCCCCGATAAGAATAATGAAAAGTGAACCTGTCTGATCTAATGAATAATCATACCTATATGGAATCAAATCAAGGTATACATGGAAATTCAATGCACTTTCACTTTCCAACAAATCCATAAAATCAAAAACTCCATTATTACAAATATAGATGCACTACTAAGATTATTTTCTCTTCCCTGTAAAAGCATTGCACAGCTATGATGAGTTTGTTACATCACCATTACATTCTGACCAATTTCTTGAAATATGCTTTTTTTAGAAATGCAATGTTTATTTATTTATGAAGAGATAGACTATTATGGTTCATACTGTTCATAGGAATCCCACAGCTAAAATAACCACAAAGTCATAAAATATTTGGTAAGTCCTAGACTTTCGCACCTACATATAAAAGAGATGGTACAATTTTAACAACGTTTCTTAAGCATTTCAGAAAACTAACTTTCTTCCTTATATTGGGATCTCTAAATTGAAGCAATCTTTCAACTTCAGGAGCAAGATCACGAGCCATTTCTGCAGAGCATATATTTCCCAAGGCACAAAGAGCAAGTCCGACAATATATTGGTTGGTATGATTTAGATCTCTGCATAAAAGTCAACGAATCTAAATAAATTTAGAGAGTACGTTAAGAGCTGATAGGTGAACTAACTAATTCACAGAAAAAAAAACTACTGTATCATGTCTTCCAATGTGAAAATAAAAGAGTAAGTTTAAGTGGATACTGTTTTATTGAGTTGGTAACAAGCATCAAAACTTCCTGTCTTTCGTCAAGAAGCAACATAAGCCCAAGATATCCTATTCTCTTCTCCGGAAATCCGGGAGATGCGATTAACTTCAGGCATTCCATTTGACCAAAATGCGTCGGATAACCAAGCATGTGAATGAACATGAGCTTAGCCAAGTTCCGATGTCTGTAATCTTGATCGTTTTCACTAATTGCAGCTCTTATTGAAGCACATTCTTTTCTCACAACAGCCCGTTCCTCTGCTGCAGTTTTGCAAGCTCGTATAGAACGAATCATGTCCCTGGAAGAAAATGCATTGATACAGAGAACGCAAAAAGGTACAATCATGCGCAGTGGACAGATAGGCTGAAGCATGAAATTTATGTGGTGCATTTGTTCTGATTGCTGATTACCATGCAAACTTTCTGCAATAGTTCAACCCGAGCTAAGCTGAATTATTTCTTCAGAACCTTAATAAAGCCTCAGTTATATTAATACGTACCATTCTCTATTCATTCTAAGCATCAAACACCGCTAACCAAATTTTTCAACATATTCATGATATCTAACCAGCAATGAAACAACTGACTTCAAACGACTTGGAGAGCAAACTGCCACGTGGATTGAAGATAGAGAACTCGACAATATAGTCCAGAAATACTAGTGCATCCAACTGCCTAACAAAATGAAGCAAGGAGAACGTCTGGAACAACAACAAATTATTTTCAAAGAAATGATAATTTAAAAATTTTATGCTTAC
>JAOYMZ010064448.1:0-12694 GCA_025802335.1 Pinguicula primuliflora
CTCAACTTTTGTATCAGGTAGTGAGAAATCGGATAAGTTGGATGAGAGTTTTTTCAAGGAGTGTTCTAGTAGTTACAGTCCTCACTCAATGGAACAAGTAGCAACCTACTCTCCACCGAAGGACAAGCGAGCTAGCGATTCGTCGCTGAATGACTGTTCAAGCTTCAAGAAGGTAGGCACGGATGCTTCTTTTTTCGTCCTTAGTTCTTAATATAACTTCTGTATTAACTGTTGAGATTTAGTAGGGAGATGATCAAGAGTTCTTATGATTTCGTATTTTCAAAACATATTTACGTTGTGGCATTGCCCCTTGTGATCAAGAGTTATATGATTTAGTTGGATCTATTGCTTCTGATCTTTGTGTTCTTGGCTGCAGGGTTGCAGCGAAGAAGAAGATTTCTATGCCGACATAATGAATGATGACATAATTAAGCTTGATGATTCATCGGACAAAGAAGCCTTGCTGGATGCTGTAGTTAAACCTTACACTGAAACAAAGTCTCCGCCCAAACAACCTTTCCAAGGAACAGCTGACCGACGACTGAGATTGAGAAGGCAACTGCAACTACAAAAGTTCGGCAAAGATAACATGCCCATGGGAAATGCCCTTGATTCACAGTCTCCACAGGTGCCATACGCCTTGCCCGAGAGAAAGAAAAACAAGCTTTGGGATGTAATCTCATCATTTATCATACTGATCTTACTGATACTACTTTTCTTAGTTGGAGCTTCATGGTTATTGAACAGGCATTCTGCTCTTGCCGTCGGTGCAGCTGGAATGTTTATCTTTCCTCCATCCTGTCGCGGTGAAGCAAGATCCCTTGAGGTCGACTGACCAGTTGAAGGAAGATACCTTCTGTTGTGATCCGTACGTACATGGCCAGTTGTAGAAGGAATGTGAATTTTGCTTTGATCTGTAAATGGTGCGAGTGTGTGTGTGAAGTGTTGATCGCTTGTGCGGACAGCATTACGTGCTTAGTGCAAGCAAATAAAAGTGGTGTTTTGTTATGGACAGACAGAACGCTAGTAACCTCCATTTACATAGGAATAGGATCAATACTTGGCTCTGCTGAATCCTGTAGAGGACAACTTGGTTAGGAAATAGCTGAATCTGAAACAATGGGGAGATGTTAATCGTTGTCCATTTGCAGCCTACTACTCACGGAAGAGCAGCTAATTCGCTTGAACCGCAACATTTTCCTCGTCCAACTGGGCCTGAGCTACCATTCATCAAAGTTCAGCTCTTATCCGTGAGTGCTTTAATTTTTCACTGGTTTAATATTTCAACGTGCAGCTAATGATATATATTTTTTTAAAAATTGCATTATTAAATCTTTGAATGGGCTCAGGAGTCTGAGGTAGAATAAAAGCACTGGTAGAATTTTTTTTTCCCATTGGTGATTTCTAATTACAAAATTGTGGTTTGATTTTTTAAAGTGGAGAATTTAGGTTGGTTTAGATGATAACTACTGTCATCATAAAGAGATGTAATTTTGTCTAACGGAGCTGCATTCTGCTTGAAAGTTTATATGTATGCCTGAGATCTTTTGATTCATTACCTCTGATGAGTGATGATAGATACATGGCTAACTCTGTGGTTTACCCATTTTCATCATCTTAGTTCATTTGCATGGAGAGAGAACTTAGGCCGAGGCCAGTCCTGCTCATTCCATTGGTAATTTGTGGTTTGATTTTGAGAGGAGAATTTCGGTCGGTGGAGATGATAACTATTGTCATCAAAAAGAGATTTAATTTTGTTTAATGGAACTGCATTCTGCTTGAGAGTTTATATGTATGCCTTTGATCTTTTGATTCATTACCTCTAGGGCTGTAAACGAATAGAGCTATTCGCGAACAAGCTCGTATTCGGTTTGTTAAAAGCTCGTTCGTTTCGTTAAGTTTAACGAGCTCGAGCTCGAGCCCAAACTTGTGTTCGCAAATAGGCTTAACGAACTCGAGCTTGTTCGCGAGCTCTTAACGAGCCGCTCGCGAACATTAATATAATAATATTATATTAATTATTATATATATATATATTAAAAAAATAATAAAAAAGAATAAAAAATAATAAAAAGCTCGTGAGTTCAGTTCGTGAGCCTGTTCGCAAACGTGTTCGTGAGCTCGTTTGCGAGCATGGAACTGAGCTCGAACGCAGAGTTCGGCTCATTAAGCTTAACGAACCGAGCTCGGCTCGTTATGCTCGCGAACCGAGTTCGGCTCGTTATGCTCGCGAACCGAGTTCGAAAACTGCTTGTTCGTTCGAGCTCGGTTCGTTTATAGCTCTAATTACCTCTGATGATTGATGATGATAGATAGATGGCTAATTCTGTGATTTATCCCTTTTCATCATCTTAGTTAATTTGCAAGCAGTCCTGCTGATTCATTTGTTGATGGTGATGATTTTCACATCTCAATTGGAAAGGCGGCAGGCTGATGAGGATACAACACCGGTTGGATCACAGAAGCAGCTGAGAATTTCACAAAGGGAAGAAAATGTCAAAGACTAGGTAGCCTCCTGATCATCTAGTGCTAAGTCACAACTGATTACATGCTTGTTGCGTTTGTATGGAAGCATTTTTTGCCCGTACATTTAATTAAATACCAATGATGCGAGTATTCATAACATAACTGTTTACTTGGATATGAAACAATGCCTTACAGATGCTCGTTCCTACTTTTGATGGAAGAGGATATGAATTATGAAATGGTATAGGCATGCAATTTAATGACATGACAACTCTCGGTAATGAAAGATGCTGGGTTCATCATCAGCCTTAAATTAGTGCTTGAAAGCAGATTGCAGACTTTTTAACTTGCTTGATGGAGAAATTTTCTCCTGCAGGACTATAACTTGCAGGACAAATTATAATGACTATAACTTGCTTGATGGGTTCATCTTCTGATTTCTTCACCTACACCAAAGCAGTCACTCTCCATCAGAAATTTTCTTATGATGGACACTAATTTGTTGGACATCTAGGTTGGACAATTGATCTGAGCCATTGAATTATAATTGACGGCACAGATCAACTAGCACTTAAGTTTCCTCACATGACCGCATTTATTGTCGGATCCTCACAAAAACCCTGATTTCAAAACTCTGTGTTTGTGGCTCACTCTTCCAATCGCCATGATCTTCAAGGAATCGCTCGTCATAAAAAAACTCTTTCATCTGAACATAAAAACCCACATGTTTGGAGAATTAATGCAAGGATAGCAATTGAAGCTTATATTAGGATTGAAGAAAAATTTCCCCTTTGGAGAAAAAGAAACCCACCTCTTCCATCTCAACAGAAAAAAATTATATTGATTCATCTCCAGTTTTCACAGAAAAACTCCTGCCATATCCAGTTTGCACAAATCCTCTGTTTTGTAAAACACCTCTAAAAACGATTTCACAACTCTCTTCGAAATCGCAGCAATACTCTGTTTTGTAGAACACCTCCAGAAAAACCCTTGTGAAAATCAGTTTGCAGCAATCCTCTGTCCATTTTTAGAGTACCAAACAAGGTGGGTTCAATTGGAACTGGTTATGGCAGTGAAGGCGGCGACTACTGCGAAACATTGGAGATGGGTTGGGAGAGAATTTGTGAAATGGGGGATGGATCCGACACTATATGTTGTCATGTGGGAGAATTTAAGTCTTAGTTGATCTGTGCCGTCGAATTACAATTCAATGGCTCAGATCAATTGTCCAACCTAATAGCTTGATGTCCAACAAATTAGTGTCCACCATAAATTTTTTTTTCCAAAATACTAATATCAAAATATCCGGATGCTATTCTGATAAATCAACTTGTGTATAAATCCACAAAATTAACAATAAGCACCAACCATCAGCAAAAGCACCAACCAGTATGAACTATTTTGAGTGGACTGGACCTACCATGTCACGGACATATATAAGTCTACCAAGTGGGATATAAACATACAAATCTTCCCCACATTCATCATAGTCGTTCAATATTGTCAAAGTACTGGTTTCACAGTATAATGAATAGAAAATTAGGCTCTTATTGCAATTGGAAAGAACGCATATTATAGAAAAATTTTACATATACACAAATTAATATTCATATTAGTATTCTAAAAAGCAGTATGCGGATTCTGAGCGGGCCTACACATTTTATCTAAAAATATTGCTATTCATATTTCATATGCATCTTATCTTAAAAAAGAAACATGCTGCTATTTATTTTATCAAAAATGCCAAACATACCTATAGATTTTGTACTCAATTTGAGTACAAAAGTCAAAACGATGTCGTTTTGATTTGTGTGTACACTTAAGTTAAAACGGTGTCATTTTAACTTCAAACAAGTCAAAATGATGTAATTTTGAATTGTGTACTTGATTGAATACAAAATGGGTGAATACGATAATATTTCTGTTTTTTTTGTAAGTAGGATAGTATTTGTGTTATTTTATTTGCTAATTTAATAACTGTCCAAATGACTCAATTCTCTAATTCAGTTGAGTTACGTGCACGTTAGGACCCACGATCCGAATTTTGAGCATGGGTCGTGGGAGATGAACAATTTCTACCGATTTTCGCAATCTATTTTGGGCCAGAAGTCTTCCTGAAAAATTCAGTTCGATTTCAAAGGGAAGACGTCTATTTCTTCACTAGAGATTCTTATCTCGCTTCACAATTGGCTCCTCTGCTTTGGCTTATGCTCGAATGCCTTAATCCGAAGGAAGCTTGTAGCGAATGCTCACCATTTTTCGGTATCTACAGCGAGTTTCTTTTCTTCTCATTGGCATCAATTATATGTTTTGGGGGATCGGGGCGGCTGGGTGGTTACGGGGCGTAGATGCGGCAACTTCCGGCGGTTCTGGAGTTTATCCTCTAGTTTTCTTGTCGCAAATTGTTTCCCTTTATTTGCCTAAGCGTGTGAAATCATTGGACCGTTCATCTGATTCATTATTCTCCTGTATATCTGTCGTGTGCTCGAAATCCCTAGTTTGGCATTACTCCCAGTCTCTGGGAGTTGAAGTTTCTCTTGCTGTTTTTGATGCTGAATGTGTTCAGCTCGAAAAGTTCCAATAGCATTCACTTTTTATTTTTTTGATGCTATTGGGTATCGAGTCCTTTGGCCCTGACTAATCTAGTTCTCACGCGGCGACCCCACCAGTGAACCGGGCGATCTGCGGGCCGTAGCCCGAGGTCGTGCCCAAACGAATTGTTGCTACCAGGGAGTCCAGTTGTGAGATTGGGTTTCGAATAGCTTTCCCTTAATGCTTTTATAGGGTTGTGATTGTGTTATTGTCTTTGCCGGTGCCATTTTCTCCTTGCATTTATCCTGTTTGCACATTTCTATTGATGCATTATTTTCTTACTTCGCTGAACTAAGTAAAAGAATTGTCCTTATTACTGCTTATTGTGGATTAAGTACATCATTCCAGGCTCTCTTATACTTCCATGATCATAAACTTGGGCAGTGTGTCTGCCAAAATATTCCAAATGCTAGTTTCAGGGGAAAATATTGTAAGAGATGATCAGCATGTAAACTCCTTTCCTTCACCTTAAGATCTAATTAGATAAAGAAATTTTTTTTTGCTTGCAATACCAAAGGCTCGTACTTGGACTTCCTTGTGGTCACATTTTGGCCTTTCTATTTCCTAGTATGGAATTTATCTTGTTTACACTCAGTTGATTGGCGGATCGTATTTGGTAAACATATAGAACTCCTGTACCAGAATCTGTTGCTCGGTGCTGAAGTTTTGGTGATGTTGGATGCTTTGACTTGTTTCTACGTGTGTCCGTGATCTTTGACCGTATTTGAGACAATTTGGTGAACTTTTTATTAACAAACTACTTATTGACTAGATTTTTACTATTCAATTTCTCATTGTCTAAATTTTTACTAAGATTTAACAAAATGAACTGTAAGATTTATAGTTTACACAATCCTACATTCTAATGATTATTTGCCTTTCAGTGAATTTATCGTTTTCCAATGGAGTACCCTTTTTTAATCCTGTAAAAGAAACGTTGCATGTTTAGAACTTTCAGCACAATATCAAGCTTTAACTTGCCATTCATCAGTGTTGGAAGGTTATCAATATTGTTGAAGATTTAAAATTTTCTTGCAGCACCGGCCCTCCTGAGCCAGGAAATCAGCTACACACTTTTCTTCAGATGTTGATGTATGAAGCTGACCTTTAGTCCGTCCAATTCCTCCCCAAAGTCCCATAAGAACCATAAAGAACATGTCCCTGTATTTAGCCGTTGTATAACCACTTTCTTTCAATGATTAATTGCCTAAATCTGCGATGTTTGCATAGTTTTAGTCCTTCACGTATTGCTTCAACTCCTGCTGCGATGCCTGTGCCCCACTCCAAAGCAAGTCGAGAAGGCCCTGAGCAGCCCCCCTTTTGCGTCGTTCTAGTGTGTGTGCCTTATCCGAGGGGTTATTTCTCCAATTAAAGGGGTGTTCAATCTGAGCCAGTTCTCCAAAGATATAATATAAAAGCCGAAAAATTATTTTTCTGGCAACTATGATCTGATATTGGTAATTGCACATGAGATTTATCATGTGAAATCTTGTAATTATGCAGTGTTTAAAAGCATGAGATATTTGTTCATTGATGCGTGATGGAACACATCAATTCCCTATTTTATTAGACGTTTTATATAATAAGTTTGTTTATTTTGCATTTGAATGACATCCTTTTTCAAATGTTGTGAAGGTTTGTGGCAATTCATACATCCTCCAGTTCGTTTACTGGCCAGTGGCTGATTTGGGGGTTTGATGAGAGCAATTGCAATGTGCTTCTCTCTCTTGCAACTTCCAAGGTGCCGGATACATTCATTAGCAAATTCGTGTTTGGATAGTTTCTACAGATTAGGTAGGGACAGGGTTAGGGGAAGCAGATACAGTTACAAGATTATTTGTTCCAACTTTGATCCTGAAGGGGGATACATCAAGAAGTACGGCGCAAGAAATTTAAGTGCAAAAACAGGAGAAAACAATGAGAGGGTAATTAACCATGCTGGTGCAACACATGAGATCATTCCTGAAACTAGAACCCAGATCGATAGCTGTGGACCGGGAACGGGCAGAGTACAAAAGAGCAGAAAAGTAAGCATCAGAAGCAAGATCATTTCTCAAAGTACATGTTCTAGTTTGACTTCAACAGAATCTGAATCAGATCAGTATTACACGAATTTGGCCAAACATGCAACAGTTTTCTGTTTTGACATTGAGACCACAGGGTTCAGCAAAGTATCCGACAGGATAATAGAGATTGCGTTCCAAGATCTTCGAGGTGGTGAAAACAGCACTTTGCAGACTCTTATAAATCCGGAGCGTGATGTGAAAAACGAACATGTTCATGGTATCTCAGCCAGTATGGTTATGGAGAATGATGTCCCCAGGTAACAACTAACAAGCATTTACTTGTTAGGACATAAGACTTTCTTGGTTTAGTTGCTTCGTTTTTTCGGATTGAATTTCTATAAATTTTTTCCTAATTAGAATTGCTTACATTGTCATCATGATAGTGTGAAGCTTCAGCATCTTGTGACTTCTAACAATATATTTGGTCCTGAAATTTCGAGGCATTTCGCCAAAGCTCTTCATTTCTTCCTCAAATGTAATAGTTTATGTGTCCTTCAGTGTATACAGATCTCACCTTTATTTAGTTCTCTCTTTCATTTCTCCATATTTACTTTCCTTCTATATGCTTCTACTTCTTATGTTATCTGGAACACGCTCTCCTCAGGCCTTCCATTGTTTAATGTTCTAGAAAACCAGGTTTATCTTATCCCAGATTTAAAACTCCCAGTTGTAACGATAATCAAATTAATCACAGAATCAACATATGCAGAAGAAGTATTTATTCTTTCTTGTTTTTATAGGATGAAGGATTTTATTCCTATCTTACTACATTATGTCCGAAGCCGCCAGATTCCAGGTGGTATTGTCATCTTTGTATCGCACAGTGGGCGAAAATTTGATGTCCCATTTCTGAAATGTGAATTTAGCCGCTGTGGTTATGATGTGCCTGAACATTGGTATTTCGTGGACACTATGGATCTAGCACGTATGCATATGAATTCAAAAGGTCAGTTCTTCAGTCATCTCTTTACACTCAATGCATCAAACATTCATCCTTCAAGCGTAACTCATGAAAGTATGATCTCGTATTTGAACCCGTGACCTGTGAGTGCAATTGTTACTCTCATAGCCTGTAGTGTAACCCCTCTTTGACAAGTCAGTTAACAATTTTTGTTTGTCTATTTTGATTGACCAGGCAAAGAAGATCGTTCAAAGATCAACCTCCAATCCCTCCGCGAGTACTTCAACATTCCATTGATCGGTGAACCACATCGAGCCCTCTCGGATGTACACACATTAGCATTAGTTTTCCAAAGGCTAACGAATGTCCTCAAGTTGTCACTGCCGGGCGTCATTAAAACGTCATTCAAGTAGGAAGGAGCAAAGGCAAAGACAGATCAGCGATAGGAGGGTTCTTTAATCCAAGAAATACACTTTGTTGTAGCGATTTTTTATCTTTATTTTTAAAACTGCAAGGGATGATCCCTACCCGAAAAAAGAAACATGGTACTGTTGCCATAATTTATTCAAAGCACATTTTAGTTTCTGCCAAGTAGAAACGCTTCTCGTATGGTTTTCAAACTGAATTTGATTCTCTACCCTGAAGTTACTGTGCACTCTTGGTTTTAGTCCGGTTCATGGCGAGCGATTGGGAGAACCTGCACGAGAACGAGATAAATTTTGGAAAATGATATATTATATGACACGCACAAAACCTGCACGTACACTCACAAAGGTGAGGGCCCACCTTATGGTTGATTCGTGCTTCCTCCGTGTGAATTTACGTGGTATATATCAAAGCATATATATGTACCATGACTTTTACATGTGGGGCCCACCACATATGAGGAGGGATTTCCTGTAGTTGTGAGATGTAAGAGTCGTGGGATGTATAATTTTCTGATTTTATAGACCCAGTGCATTATAGTTCCAATTATGGGTTTGTTGATGCCAAAGTGTTTGATTTATTGTAGGAAAATGCTATTTGTACACACTTTATTGATACTACTTGTTAGACATTGTGATGTGTCAACAATCACAAATACAAATAAGATAAAAGAAATAAATATAAATAATAAAACTTGTGTTTGTGATGGTTGGCACATCACAATGCCAATTAATGGTGTCAAATAAATGTGTATGAGCAACATTGCCCTTTATTGTATGTTTATTTCCACCGACGATTTGCTTAGATAGTTGCTGATCGATTCAAGTAATTGTTGAAAATGGACTACAAGAGAGCTCACTGCTCAACTACCCAAGTTTAGGGGGCCAACAATGGACTTGTACTTGGGGGTAAACGAGTCTGATGTTAGACCTGCGATCCTCGGGTTGAGTATAGCATATAAACTGCAACTCGACCATTCGACCCTCTCGATTTTGGGTCGGATCGGTCCCAATCGAGTGAAGTCATACTTATTCAAGATTCAAAACTAATTTTTAGTATTAGTACTAGGAGTTGAACTTTAATCTCTACTATTTTTACTTAAAAGTTGGTTTCACTAAGCTACAAGTAATATTATTATAGATTTTTTATTGTTCTTAATCTCAAAACAAACAAGATCCGTCGATGATTTGGAAGCTCCCAATAAACAGGAATCCTGTGTCGGGATTATTCATTGATGAGTCACGGAATCTCCAATGTATCCGAGGATATGTGCATCAACACTATAACATCCTTATTGACCTTACTGATATATCATATTCATATGTTCTGATCTTGTCACTTGGACAGTGACTATCATGCCGTGAGTTACAGATTACTGACGAGAGCAATGAAGCAGATGTTAGATTTTAAGCCAGCGAGATTATAGCGCTGTAGTGTGAGGTTGTCTTTTGTTTCCTGATACCAGTAGATATAGGATACATACGAGTCATGTGCATTACCTAGAAGATTTTGGGATGACTGGAGGATTCAGTTGGGGAAGTGTGATTCTCTATTATATGCATCATAACATGTGTATGATTCATAACGATAACTTAAAAATGATGGGTGGTGCAACTAAGTTGTTGCAAGTACGAGGATATTGACAAATATGGACCATTGCCCCATACCCTTCTGATGCAATCTCACACACAATGGAGGCTCGAGAATATTCCCAATGCATGGCAACGAATGGTTGAGGTGGATGAGGAATAACAACGTAGGCTTGCACGTCGTTCGACTCCATTGTTTGTCGCTTAGTGTATTTGGCAAGAATGAACGAATTTTGATATTCCCATTCAGTACTATGAGTAACATCATCTTCATGCATTTTTGAACTTGTGCCGACGAATAAATCAAAAAATTCTTACCTTCTGTAATGATTCATCATAATATCTCATGATATGTAAACAAAATAATACTAAAAACAATTAATAAAATAAATTAAAACATAATTTAATAATAGAATAAATTATTAATTATAATATACCTTGTGAAGATGGTCCAATTGGTGATGTCCGAAATTGCTGTTGCCCATATATGTGGAGAAATGCTACTTAGACTACCAAACAAACCGAAATTTAGACCGAAACTGTGCAAAATGACGATTTTATCCCTGGCCCTGACAAGTGTTTCTGTGCTTAGTAGGGGCAAAATTGTCATTTTTGCCCCTTTCGGTTTATGTTCGGTCCAAGTTTCTGTCTGAGTAGCACGGCTCATATATGTGAAGCCATGTTTATGAGTTGTGGTGTGAGTTTTTTCGTGTGGGTGTGTTGGGCCTTGGGGTTTATATGGGGGATTCTTGCGCTGGAGCGTGGAATTACAGCTGGCCCTAGCTCGTGCGGTTTCCTTAACTACATCAGGTTATGTTTTCAAGTTCTACTGAAATGTTGTTTTTGCCTTTTGAGGAGAACTTTTAAAAAAAGGTGTCTTTATAAAAAAGTTATAAAATATTTGCAGTAATGGCTTTATTGTGGCAAAAGTTAAAAAAATAATGTGACAAACTGGATATAATATAAGAATTTTTTTGGATATTTTGGTATTATCAATTTGTATATTGACAAAATTATCTTAAAAGTGAATTTTGAAATAATTACAAAGTTGTCACCGCTTTCAGTAGGGGTGGGCATTCGGGATTCGGGTTCGAGATTTGCCGAATCCCGATCCCGTCCCGAACTAATTCGGGCCCAAAATTTTGGGCCCGATCCCGTCCCGAAGACCGAAGTGCCGAACTAGTTCGGGACAGTTATCGGGATAGTCCCGAATGCCGTATTAAATATTTTTTAATTAAATATTTTTTATATATAATTAACTATTTTTTTAATGGGGTAGGATCCATGCACATATAAATGAACACACATATGAACACACATTTTCAATTCGGGCCACTAGGATCGCCCGTTGATGGAATTGATCACATCGTTGGAATCCTTATACATAGAAGATTATAGGTTCAAGTCACCGGAATTTTCTAAAACCCTATTTAGGACTACTTAACCCAAGGGAAAATGTGAACCCTCCATTAAACGGTGATAACGTCGTTGGAACATCACCAAAACTTTAACATATGATCTTCTATGTATAAGGATTCCAACGATGTGCTTAATTCCATCAACGGGCGAGACTAGTGACGGAAATTAAAAACGTGTGTTCATTTTTGTGTTTATTTATATGGACATTGATCCTATCCCATATATAAATATAGAAAAATTTTATAGTTGTTATGTTCAGATTAATTATATTAGACCTAAAAGTGTAATGATGACAATTAGAATTCTAATTGTAATCATCCAACAGATTCACAATAGTTGGATGATTACAATTAGAATTCTAGACCTATTATAATTAGGTTGGATCTAAGATTACCTAAGAATTTGTGAATATATATGAGTCTCTTATATAGAGATTTACTTGATTCCTCATCATGAACAACAGAATCTCCCCCCTCCCGATCATGGATGAAGAAAATCCTAATCCTGCACCCCAGCACGCCGCCACTGCACCGCCGCCTCCCCGTCAGATCAAAAACAAAGAAATCCAACCTACCACTATTGTTGCTCTATGTGTAGCAGGATGTGTAGCATCCATAGTTTTCCTACATGTTTTAGTCCTTCATCGAAGAATCGCCCCCGACTTCCATCTGGAATCACTCTCCATCTTGCCGTCCAATATTTCCGGTGAAATCCTGACGACGGCGGTTTCATGGAATATCGGCATAGCAGCGATAAACCCTAACAAAGGCCGTTCGATCAAGTACGAGAGCATCCTCGTTTCAATAGGGAGTGTTTTCGGTTTAGAAGTTGATGGATACTCGGGCAAAGTTACAAATTATCTGCAGAATCCCAACAGCACGGATTTGTTGAACGTCCGAATAGATTCTATGCCAGGATTCGGTCCGGGGAAGGTGAAAGGAACAGAATTCTTTATTTTTGACATGATGATATACGTAGAGTATCATGATTTGGGCAAGTTGATCTCAAGCAGAGCATGTTGAATTTAGATCTATATATGCATAACACGATGATTTACGTGGTTCGGCATTGCCTACGTCCACGGGAAAACCGGACCTATTTTTCTTCCTTTTTCTCTTGTCTTTGTACATTACATTTACAGTGTTTATATAGGGTAATAAGGGAACAAGAGATCTCCCTTACTTAATTCTCCAACTACCAAATCTCTCTTTATAGTAAATGCTCAACTAACAAAT
>JAOYMZ010064459.1:0-12693 GCA_025802335.1 Pinguicula primuliflora
AGTCTGCATGAGATGATATTTGAGCTCATAGGCCCTGGTAGCCTGGTCAAGAACGATGCAGGAAGTGTTGGCAATCTAAGGGCGATGATATGCACGAGTGTGCCTTCTCTGAGGTAGCTCTTGAAATGTTTGGTATTGTTCTGGTCATCTCCGTTGGCCACCATGTGCCGTTGCTTGCCGGTATCGGTTACCACTGAGTGCTGGATCTTGATCCTGAACCTCATCAGCGAGGGGATCAACGATCTGATTGGGATTTGCCATCAAGTTTGTTTACTTCGGTTCTTGTTTCTCCTACCGTACATAAACCTGTAAAAGAAGATGAGAAGTTAGAACGAATAAAAAAAACAAGAGGCAAAAACCAAGAAATAGTAAAAGAAATAATTTTTTAGATTTTTTCGATTTTCGAAAATAATTAAAAAATCAGCAAAAAGTGAAATAGTAATATAATTCAAAGAAGCGAGTCCCCCGCAACGGCGCCAAAATTTGATCTCATTATAGTGTGTGATCAAATAAATAACTCGTAAACGTACAAAATACACTCTCGAGGTCGAATCTCTTAAGGACTCGGTGTAGGTTGACTTATATTACTATCCTGCAAATTACTGATTCGGAATAAAGCAAATAGGAAAGCAATTAAATTGGGGGATTTCAATTGGTGATTTCTAACAACTAAAGAACAATTAAATAAGCTAACAAAAAAGAAACGATGAAAAAGGACGAGAACTTCTAGTGAAGGATTGACTGGGAAAAGTAGAGTACAAGGCTGTAATTTCATTCAGATGTACATAATTAATATCGGATATCCTAAACATGCAATGGTTATTAGTTCACCTCAAAGGCCATAGGGTTCCCCACTTCTCTGTGGTTATCTTCTAACTTACGACCTATCAATTAACGCTAGTTCTCATGATAAATCGTGATTGAGATCCAAGTATTGAACCTTTCTAGCTAGACCCAAACCAATGGCGCCTAAACTAGAATATTGTTTGCTTGAGCTATCTAAAGGGTGGCTCGGTGGTCCTACTCCTCTAGTCTCTAGGGCTCGGTGGTCCTCATGTCTCGAATTTCCTAGGGTTTGTGGCTCGGTGGTCCTACTCACCCTAGACAATTGAAGGCATTGATAAACAACAAACAATAAATAAATCCTATTGCTTCATGTAATTGAATACCCTAATCAATTAATGTGCATAAGAACTACTCTACAACCCTATACAAAAGAATTAGTTACTCATGGTCATGAATAAAGATAATTTAAATTCTGATATAATCAAAGACATAGAGAATTCAATTATGCAAAAATTCATGAAAACTAGAGTTGAGAATTCAATATCCAAATCATAAAAATCGGATGTTCACAGGATCAATATCTTATTTCCCAACACCCAAAGACCGAAAGAAATAAAGTACAAAAAGAAAATCGAAATTCTCCCTTGTCTTTTATTCGGTAAGATTTTGTTTTTGTCTCTCTTCTTTCTTCTTCTATTCTCTTTCTTTCTTTCCTCCCTTTCTGTCCTTCCTTTCTTCCTGTTTCTCTCCTTATGTCCGCCTGGTCTCCCTTTCCTTTTAGTTCGGCCGTGTGGCCTCCTTTGTGCGGCTGTCCCCCTCCAATAAAATTTCTGCCCTCCTTATTGATTCCCACACGTGATGAATATTTTGGGCCCTCCACCTCACTTTTTTATTTCCTTTCCTCCATTCTTTTTCTAATGGGCTTCTCCAATTTTTCTTTTAATCCCTAATCGGTAGAGGTCATCAAACAGGGTGGGTCAAACAGGTCAGACCTAACCTATTCGCCAAAAATACAGATTTGGTCTGCCCGCCCTGTTAAGAAAATGTGCCAGGCTAGCCTGGACTGTTTAGAAAACGGGCCAGGCTGACATGTTTTTAAAAAGAGGCCAGGCTGGGTTGAGATTCTCAGCCCGGCAGGTTAACAGCCTAGGTAGCGAAAATGTGTAATCCTCAAATTTTCATGTTGTTCCACAAATATGTTTCCAATCCCTCAGTTTAGACGAAGTTCAGATGTAGACGTTTCTCAAAAACCTTCCTTTGGCATCAAACAATAATAATCCCTTTGGCATCAAACAATAATAATTCCGAAGTTCAGATTGTTTTGATCAATAATAAAAACAGGCTAGCCCATTTTGTAAATAGGCTAGCCTGGTCCGGCTCGTTTTTTTGGCAGGGCGGGTCAGCCTAGCCTATTTTGTAAACAGGCTAGCCTGGTCCGGCCCACATTTATAAAACAGGTAGGCTGAGTTTCAAAATTCAGCCTGCCAACCTGTATAAAACAGGGTGGGTCAGCCTGCTACGCCCGTTTGGTGACCTCTACTAATCGGCCACCTCAATAAAAAAAATAGGATTTCTCTTCCTTTTTAATGATGTGGGGTAATAAATGCAATTTTTGAAAAAAGTCATCAAATTTCAGGGACCAAAGTGCAATTTTCGGAAAAATTGGGAAAGTGGCGCGGGGGCCAACTTCTGGGTGCAGGCCTAAGGTATTTTCGTCAATTTCTCGCCGTTTTACCCAAGTTTCAGTCTGGTTTCCCCTTTGTTTGGTTCGGAACACCTATAACTAAAAAAGATAGCATTGTGATTAAAAATGGTAGAAAAATAATTGAATTTTAACAATAAATAGATAAGAATAGTACGAATAAGTTGGCCTAGAAACAACTTATCAACTACTACAAACAAAGCAATAAAACAAGCCATGGACACAGATATGCAGCAAGGAATCAGCAAGTGCAGAATCTGCGGCTTTTTGGAATGCTTCTGTGTTCTCCTTCGATTTGCATGCTCTTCAAGTTGTTCTGCTTCTCTCTCGTGCTCTGCTCATCGATTTTGACTCCTAGGGGAAGTGTTGGATAAGTTTTCTCGTGCAAATACACTCCAGACCCTCTGAATTGTGCAGCAAGAACTAAAAGGTATGGGGCAGTTCAGTCTTTTCTGCTGCAGATATTTTGATCTATGTTAAGGGGTCTAGAACCTTCTCCAAATGGCCTCAAACGTGGTTAACTCCTGAATATGACTTGAAGTAGAATGGCCCAGGTATACTGTGGTGAAAGGGCAAATCCATCCTTGCATCCGTTTTGAAGTTATTCACACAGGAAGGGCAGATCAGTCACTGTGCTGTCTCATTATACCAGAATGTATATATCTGTTATCTCTCCGTCTGGCGGCTGAACGAGGTTTTGGTCGCCATAAAATATGTAGACAACTCCATAACCTAGCTCCATGCCAAATTCTAGATTAATCCCTCTAGTCATTTGTGAGATAAGTCAGTTGCAAGGATTGATCAGTCACTTCCGAGTTTTTACCCGATTTGGTAAGACACTTTTCTACCAACTTTTGGCCTTTGCTAGAATTGCCAAATGGTCCCCTCCTTGTATTATTGGATTGAGCCTTGTATGTATTTTGCTTCTAGCCTCCTCCACACAGGGTTGGACATGGCTTGGACCCTTGAGATGTAACAATACACTCCATGCAGCCATAGTTATAGCATTGAACCCAAAATGACTCCTTTTGCTCTCGGTTTTGTCTATTTGCACAGTTTTGTGTCTAAAACCTGTATAAATCATCAGAACATGGAATTAAACTCTAATCAAGGAAAAATCAATGATATAAGCCTAGATTTCTAAAGAAATGAATGCGTAAATGCTACTAAATTAGCCCCAAATCAAGGCTTATCATTATCTGATCGTCGTCGTCCAAGAATTTGAATTCAAATTCAAGTGATTACAAGTTGACTTCTCTGTTTGATTCGGGTCGATCTTCCCCAGGTGACGGAAACCAACTAATGGTGTATTCTCCTATCATCTTGGAGAAAGATGCGGTCAACGATATGACATCAGGGAGGAGCCATCACTGATGGAGGATGCACCTGTGTGAACTCAGCTACACCAGCAAAATAAACCAGATGACAGGCACATGACAAAGAGGGGTGGGGGTGGGGGGTTGATCCTATTGCGCTCACTGAGGACATTATGTAGTATATAGAAGAACTAGTTCGATAGGCCCAACAACAAATTGGCAAATTTTATCATGTACATGTCGGCCCACTCGCTAGATTAAGCCAAAGAGAATCGACAAATTCGGATAGAAAAAAGACGTAGCATACGAAGAAGTAAAGAAAGATATCTGCATAAAAAATTTGGGTGGTTAGCCAAAGAGAAGTAAAGAACGATGAAGATACTCAGGCCACTATTAAACTTGGGCAATTAGTCGGAGTTGAAGTGCAGGAAAAGCATGTCCCCTTGCTACACTAGCGGGAGACATGTAAGGAATAAGATGATTTGTTTTCTATCTTGCAGGAGATTGCGAAAGTTTGAAATGAAAATACTGAGTTTAAACATCATAGGTTTAGGTGGTGAACACAAAAAACGGGAGGTTTCTGACTTTTGAGTCCTCTGTCTACAAGAAACTAAAATGGAAATGATTGATATAAGAGTTTGTGAGTGGTTATGGGGAGCAGTAGATTTTGAATATGCATTTCAGCCTTCCCGAGGATGCCCGGGGTGCATTTTAAGCAGTTGGAGGAAAGATAAGTTCACAATGACAAATTCCTGAGAAACAGAAGGCTGGTTAGAAGTTACTAGCAAGTCAGAGATACAACAGGATGAGATACGAATCCTCAACAACTATTCTTCATGTATCATCATCCGTAAAAGACTGTTATGGGTTGCATTACTGACTCGTTTGCATGCAGTTCCTATTGATATCTATTGCCTATGTGGAGACTTCAACTTTATAAGAGACCACAGGGAAAAATGACGAATTAATTTGAACTCGTCAGTAAAAATTCAGGAATTCAACAATTTTGTTGAAATTGCTGAGCTTACGGATCTACCTTTAAAGTTGAGAAAATACACTTGGTTCCAACCACGAGGACCAAGTGCTAGTCATCTGGATCATTTTTTCCTATCAGCAACATAGATGACTAAGTGGCCGAATTTGACTCAATCTACTCTCAACAGAAAGCACTCTGATCAGTGCCCCTGATTACTAGAAAATGACACAAGGAATTTGGGTCCCAAGCCTTTCAGAGTCGTAGACCCTTGGTTTCAACATAAGGAGTTTGAAGCTTTTGTTAAAACTAGCTGGGAACAAACCTCTGAGGTTGGAACTGATTTTTTGTGTACCAGCAGCGTATGAAGCAACTCTGAGAATAGCTTAAGGTGTGGAACTATGAAGTATTTGGAAGACTACCCAACAAAATACAACATTTGGAGGAAGTGATTAGTCAATATGACAGAACATCGGAGATTAGATCCCTTGCAGATAATGAAATAGAAGGAAGAAAGTAAGCTGGCACAGACCTGCTAACGCTAAGTAAGATGCACTCTACCTTACTCTATCAGAAATCTAGACGCAAATGGCTGGCCGAGGGAGATGCGAACAATAGTTATTTTCATGCTACTCTAAGAAAACATAAATACAAGAATTCTGTGCAAGAGATTATGATAGCAGACTAATTGGATTACTGATGTTACAAGGGTTAAGGAATTCATTCATGATAGTTTTAAAACACACTATTCAGCTGAACAAATTGCGAGACCGCATGTTCAATGGAACATAGAACACACGCTAAACAATGCAGACAATGATTAGTTGATAGGACCATTCACAGAAGAAAAAATTCTAAAAAGTAGTCAGGAAGTGTGAAAATGGAAAAAGTCCTGGACCTGATGGATTTAATTTCAGGTTCAACAATTTTTTCTGGCCTCTACTTAAGGATACTGTTCTTCAATTCGTTAATGAATTTTTGGAGGATGCTCGGCTTGTCAAGGGCCTAATGCTACTTTCGTAACATTAACCCCCAAAAACTCAAGCCCAAAACATATCACAAACTTTAGACCTATATATATGGTCAACAGTTTATACAAAATCCTATCGAAGGTTCTAGCTGCAAGATTGACAAAAGTTCTGCCTGCTTTGGTTTCTCCTAATCAAAGTGATTTTGTGCCTAAAATATACATCTTAGACAACGTCTTATTAGCCTATAAAGTTTTGCAGGAGGCTAAGGTTGCAAAGAATACATGTACACTATTTAAGGTTGATTTTGAAAAAGCCTTCGATAGTGTGGATTGGGGGTACCTATTTGACATTATGGCAGCAATGGAATTTCATAATAAGTGGCTTAGATAGATTAGAAGCTACGTTACAACTACACAGATGTCAGTTAAACTCAATGGGAGTCCTTGTGGGGAGTTCCAATTGCAAAGGGGGCTAAGGCAAGATTGTTCATTATCACCTATATTGTTTGCAATTGCAGGGGAGGGCTTAAATGTGTTATTTGCTAGAACTATGAGGTGTGGAGAAGTGAAGGGTGATGAGATTGGCAAATAAAGGATTCAAATCACGCATCGGCAATATGCTAATGACACAAATATTTTTGGATATGGAACCCATCAAGACACTCTAACTATGAAAAGAGCGCTCCAAATATTTGAAGCAACATCAGGGTTAAAGGTTAACTATAGCAAGAGCAAGTTTTATGCAATGAACTTGCATCATTCAGAAACTATGAGCCACATAAGGATTCTAGAATGTAGAATTGAAGTTATACTGTTCACTTATTTGGGGATATCAGTGGGTTCTAATCCTAAAAAATTGGAAACTTGGAAACCAGCCCTGAATTCTATTGAACGAAGGCTTACATGCTAGCATTCCCTTATTCTATTTCTCTATCTACAAGGCTCTTGTCACAGTGCTCAAGCGCATCACAAAGCTTCTAAGTAAATTTTATGGGGAGGAAAGAGAGAGGGCTCGAAAAGAATTAATTGGTTAAGCTGAAATGATGTTTGCTATCCAAAGGGCAGAGGAGGGTTGGGAGTTAAAAACCTTAAGGTTTTCAACTCTGCTCTAGTGGCAAAGTGGGGCCACCGGATGCTAACGCTAGATGACTCTTATTTGTGGATTTGGGTGTTGGATAGTGTTTATGGAGATATAAATGTGGATAGACACGTGCTATCTTCTATTGGTGGGCGGACGCGATGAATCACATACTCACAAGCAGGTGGCATTACGATCACATTTATAGACAAATTGGCAAAGGAGATCAAACCTATTCTTGGAAGGACAGATGGTTAGGTGAAGTAAGCTTTCATGAGAGGTTCCCAAAACTATATGCAGTGATGGGAAACACGACTATAATAGTCAATGATAAAAGACATTTTAATGAGGTGGAGCTGCTGCAATTCCCTATTCTGCTGGTTGTCTATCGCAGGTCCCTGCTCCAATACAGGAACGTAATAGGTGGATCTGGTGTGTGCAAGGTTCCATAGGACAATTATACTCTACAAATCATGCCTTCGCTACGAACATGCTAAACCATTGGACGGAGAATATAAATCCAAATGGCAAAGAAAGGGCTTGGAACAAGCTATTACCTTCAAAAATTTCATTCTTTGTGTGGCGCCTCATCCAGAGATGACTCCCAACCATATCCAACTTCCAAAGGAAGGGAATGGAGTTGCCTACTGCTAATTGCGTACTTTGTAATGCAGAAGAAGAGATAGAGTTACATTTGTTCCAGCATTGTGCAGTCACAAACCAGTATCTCAATCTAATTTATGACCCAGCTACACATGCTAGTGGATGGATTACCCCCGGCTGAATCAAGCACCTGACAATCTTCACGAACACATGCAACTTCTCTGTCCTCCATGGTCTGCTAACAACTGGAAGGTTGTGTGGGAAATCTCTTCTTGGCAGTTATGGAAGAGCAAAAATAAATGATTATTTCAGCAGAGTGAGTGAAACGAAGATGAAACACTTGAAAAATTCAAACTCCAATTGTGGCTTATCCTGCTGCAACACAATCTTCTTCATCCAGTCTACTCGTTCACGGACTGGTGCCAGCAGCCACAACTCTGCCTTCACACATCATCTTCCAGCCAGATGGGGAGCTAAATTTTGGGCAAACTGTAGGATCGAGAGATGACAACATTTTAGAGAAGAAGGGGACTTTCTAGGCAAAGAGGTGACGGTACTTTCACTCCATGAGGATTGCGTTTATAATGTCTAGAAAGTAGTAGTTTAGGAGGACTGATAATTCCCACGACTGGAAACCACGACTAACTCATGACTGCTCTCACATGTGGTGGGTCCCACATGACATCATGTGGGACCCACATCGACACCATGTGAGTGCAGCCATGAGTTAGTCTTGGTTCTCAGTTGTGGAAATTATCATTTCATGTAGTTTAGACCGAAAAAGGGAGCAAGGCCAAATGGCAAAAGTAAATAGCCTTTGTACATATTTTTCCGAGATTAATAAAATATAGTATTATTATTACCTATAAAAAAATCTAAGGACGTAAGGAATTTTACTGACTTTAATCGGCAATTTTATTCAAGTGTCGAATCTACCATACAGTGAAATAATCTCGATTATTCAGATACAAATCTTACGACTAGAATTAGATTTCGATATTGTACTAATTTTTCGTTCAACACTAAAAAAAAACTCCTTACTCGGAGGGATAAATTTCCGCATTTCCAATACCCATTACCCACCACGTTTCCTCTGTGTTTTCTCGCTTTTCTATATTATACCGATTTTCTCTCATTTACTTCCATCTCATTCCCTGATTTCGTCATTAGGCTTCTGATGGTTTTCCCCCAAGAACTGCCATAACAGTATTTAGATCCTTACTCATAATATGTGCCTACATATTATCTCACTTCAAAGGCAAGTTGTATGTACGTGATGGCAACGTATTCCTGCGTACCTCAAACACTGGACTCCGTCTCATCAATCATCTATTAACAGATCAAAGATTAGATTAAATTAGAGGTGGGATTGGATTATTGTGACGAGATAGTAATCTCATGTATTTTTTCATCGATCTGAATTTGCTCTCGCATTTGCTTAATTTGATTGTTGGTGTCGATTGTGGGTTGTCTGTTATTCGCTGGGACTGTTTGTATCTTCTTTTTTATTGATGATGGAATGTTTTCTTTAGATTAACCACCGCTGCATAAGTGCAGTTGATTAAGCTGAGCTCATATCTTATTTTATTTGCTTTGATCGATAATCGTTCCTTTCTTGGTATTTGGGCACTCTTGTTTTAGCATTGAGAGATTGTTCTCGTACAAGATGGGTGTTTTGTCTGCAGAAGTGTGAAGGGTCGGCTTGTGAATTTGGGGAGTCGTTTTTATTGGTGATCGGGTTACTGATTCTGGTTCTTGGTAGTAGATCATAACTCAGGAGCTATGTTAACGAATCTGGATGGAGATGCGCGGGGTGGTCTTAGATTTGGTTATGGATGTTTCAAGGGGGAACGGATGGATTCTGAGAGAAAAACTTTGGTGGATGTTGAGGATATTAAATCTGATGATGATTCCCCTGATATTGTTGATTTGTTGCCTAGTGATCCTTTTGAGATGGAGTTTAATATTAGTCTGCCCAATGATCCGTTTGGTATGGATTTCAATATTAGTTTGCCTAAAGATCCTTTCGGGATGGAATTTAGTATAGAGGCCACTGTTGCTGCAATTAGTGGCTGGATAGAAGATTTTGGGTTGAAAACATATGGGTTTGAGAGTGATGAAGCTCATGAAGATGAAAATGCGGATTACGGTAAAGTTTTCGGGGAATTAAATTTTACTTGGACTCGGTCTATGGATATTGAGAAAGAGGAGGGAGGAAATGTTGTAGTTGATCCTGGTTCGGCAGTTTGCTCAGATGAGGGATCATCCATTGGGAATGATATATTTGTTGGTGAAATGGAGGACTTTATGTTCCCTGTTTGTAAAAGACAGAATGAGGATCTCAATGGCTCCATGATTGCTGCAGAAGGTTCTCCGGCTGATGCTATATTCTTTGCTCTCGGCCACCTTGGTGTCAGGGACCTTCTCTCTGTTGAAAGTGTTTGCAAGTCATTTCGAGATACAGTCCGGGAAGATCCTCTTCTTTGGAGAAATATTGTCATAGACTATCCCTTGTGTGATATACTCACAGATGATGATCTTGTGCGGCTAGCTAATAGAGCTCGAGGTGCCCTTCACAGCTTGAGCCTCCTCAAGTGCTTGAAAATCACCAGTTCCGGCCTGAAGCATGTGCTCCTAACCAATCCGCAACTGACAAAGGTTTGTTCATTTTGCATTCAAGTTATGCTAATTCGTGATTTTTCTTATTTTATTTAATACTACAGGTGCTTGATGATATTATATGGTTGCCTTTTTAGCACGTCACAGTGTTTATTACGTTTATTTGACTATCCCTTGGTTCTGTATTGAGGTGGAAATGAAAGATATAAGAATAATCTGATGCCTATTTTTCCATTACTCTTGTTGTACTTGTATGCCTATGGTACTGTTCAATGAAAATGATTGATAAGTTAATTAGTACCATTGCTATGTTGTCACCTGACTCTGTCAGTCTTAGTTACTTGTTGAAACTCTGTAAGCAAATTTTTTAATGGAACATCACTTCTCATTGTACTAGAGTTCTTTATCCGATTATATTATTTAACTAGCAAAAAGTTTATTGTAAATCTTGCACACTTCGAATGAAATAATAGTTTTTCCTAGCAAAAAAAATATTAATAAAACTTTTATATGTTCTTTCCGTGGTGTATGTGCAGTTAAGTGTGCCAGGATGCATCAAACTCAGCGCTGAATGTGTATATCAATGTATAAAGATCTTCAATTCTGTTGCTCGGCCTGGTATCAGACGTTTAAGAATTGGTGATCTCTCTGGATTAACAGACCTGCTCTTCAAAGAGTTTAAGCTTCTTCTATTTGGGACCACAGAGGACAAGAAGGCTACCAACAGTAAACCAAGGTTTTATAGTGCTGGACAGCTATATCTCTCTTTAGAAGACGAGCAGGCTATTGATGTTATGACCTGCCCGCGCTGCGAGAAAGCTAGGCAAGTCTATGATTGCCCAGCAGAGACCTGCCAAGAAAGGATCCATTCCACAAAGCCATGCAGAGCCTGCATATCTTGCATTGCTCGTTGTATATGCTGTGGATGCTGCTTGGACGATAAAGCATATGAAGAGACATTCTGTCTTGAGTCGCTTTGTTTCGACTGCTTGACCAAGCTCTTTTATTGCCCGGAGAAGTGGCATTATCTCCAAGGCACAATAACTTTCACCAGGTGGCATGTCACCAATATCTAAATTGAGTGATAGGCAGCCTTTTTTCAGTTATGACTTCCAAATGATACCGAGTAATTGGAGCCGGCCGTTAACCGTAATGCGAGGGGAAGCAATTGCTGGAAGTTCATCCAAACTACACTAGTATGGAGTCTCAGCTTTTTGTCAAGATTACATCAACCCTGTATTTTGGTATCAATACATATATTATGATGTATAATTAATATTTTGATTTTTGTTTGATAATGAGTCAACGAGTAACGACCATTACCAATCAAAATAACTTATGTCAGCAAGACAAAGTAACTTACTTATAAATTCAGGGTATGAAGACTGAATGCTGACGTCGGGTTCACCGCGTGTAGTCATGTATACACATCTACTGAGTAATAAACGATAACACTATCTTGGTTACGTTAACAAAAAAAGAACATGGATCGACATTATTTGGCTATAGGCTCGAATAATAAATCAGGGTTCACCACGCGTAGTCACGCCTGTGACGTATGACATGTATACAACAACTCAATTATTTGGGTTACATGTATGGAAAACTTCATACAGATCGTCGTTGATTATGAAAGTAGGGTACAGGTATGCTTGCACTAGAGATCAATGAAATAAGTCGATACGGGTCCAGTGTAATTGAATTTACAATCTTCTGAGCTAGCACTATCATAATTATAGCAGCAGTATCATAGTTATAGCCAGGCTTGCATTTATTCTGCAATCCACATAAAACTGATTGATAAAATCAGTATGTGTCTTTCAGGATCTCGCAGTGCTTCTTAATGAAGTGAAAGTTGAAGCCGTCTAGTCCTGTGCTCTTTGATGGTGAGCATGACAATGCTGCTACTTTGATTTCTTCCACAGTGAACGGGGATGTAAGGAGCTTGTTGTCTACATCAGATATCATATTTAAGGGAGCTAGTAGCATAGTTGGTCTGTTGTTATCCAGCTCAATGTTGATGTTTCTGAAGTGGTTTTTAAGTTCTTCCTTGATTGTTGCCACATCTTCAAACCAGTTTCCTTGTATGGTAAGACCTCTTATACAACTCTTTCCCCTGTTATTTTGTATACGTGCATGAAAAAATTGTGTATTAATATCGCCATCATTTATCCACTTCGCACGAGCTTTCTGACATAGAAGTATTTCCTTTGCCTTTGCCATTTCTTGTATCAACAACCATGAGTCCTGTCTTTCCTTTTTCTCAATGTCTGATAGAGGCTGTGCTCAATTTGCACATCTAATCTGTTTATATTATTGCGCAGCTTCTCTTTCTTTTCATCCAGATGTCCATAGTGCAATGAACTAACTATATTAATAACTAGGGCTGCACAATCGAATTTCAGGTTTGGGTAGTGCAATACCCGGATTGCAGTTGTGGCGCACAATCGAACTTACCTTGCAGTTGTGGTTACCTTGCAGTTGTGGTTACCAAGCAGATTTAGCAAATTAGAATGACAATTTTGAAATTATAACAAACTCGTAAACAATATAAAAGATAAAATTATTCTTATTCTCATCATTAATTAGTTAAATGAAGGTTATTTTGGTAATCTATTATTAGTTTTATATTATATAATTAAAATT